>CAAKHD010004265.1:26998-39740 GCA_901007705.1 Fistularia tabacaria
ACACGACGCTCTTCCGATCTTGTTGAGTTTGAGACAGAGGTTCTAGGTTTGCTGACTTTTGCTTCCATTTCATTTCATTAAGGCAGCTGGCTAAAATTCGACCAATCACTAAGCATTTCCATCATACCAGTTCCTGCGGAACCTTCAAAAGACCCTGCCTTTGAGTAGGAAGCACAAAATTAACGGCCTGGTTCCTCAAAATATGGGGGACCCGCTGAAAGTTCCTCAAAAAAATGGCTCTCGGAAAACAGACTGAAACATCTGGATGAATGCAATGGGGGAAGATTTATTTATCCGATTTAATTATTTATCTGAAGAATTATTTATTATATTATTTATTTATTATTTATAGATATTATTTATTTTATTGATATTATTTATTGTTTTGTATTACTATTTTATTCGAGCCAAAATTTCATGGACTAGGAACTGTATTGATAAATAAACCACATCTTCTTGTCCAATGATTACGATCAACTAGATCACGTGTCAAACTCAAAATGTGCCAAATGTGGCCCACGAGAACATCTTAAAAGGTCTGATTGTCTTGAAATAAATAATTCAAATGCATGCATTGACCATCAACTGCATTTCCCACAATTCATGACGATCACGTTACCTGTGAAGTGTCGGCATCTCGCCAATAGACTCCAGTGGATCCACATCAATGCGATTTTCAACCAATGGAATTGAGAAATGCAAATGATCCCGAAATGCCCAGGAAGGGAAAAGATGATGCAGATGGAAGGCTGTTTCAAGAAAAATGGGAAGGTGAAGACATGTCTGTCTGTGCTTCAAGGAGAAAAAAACAGTATGCCTTTTGTGTTATGAGGCAGTGTCGGTTGTGAAAGAGTACAATCTACATCGGCATTTTGACGCTAAACACGGAGCTAAGTGTGCCACAGTTTGCTTTCTAGGAAAACGACAAATTGTCCAAGAATCAAAAGCCGAAAGACGATGGCAGCAGAATGAGTTCACGATAGCTGCATTCAAAAACATTGCAGCAGTGAAAGCTACCTTTATTGTGGTCTTTTGCACAATCATTGGTTGTACTTGTGTTATCTGTTCTTCTGCCAGTCTCAACTGTGACAAAAAGGTTTTGAACAAAGTTTATGTCATAACCAGTGTTGGATGATATTTTTCTTTATTCACTTGATTAGTTTGATCATTGATTGATGGAGTAATGTGGGATTCTTAACCTGACAATATAAATGATTTATGCTGGAACAGAACAATGAGTTAACATGTTTTTCTTTACATCTATACAAATGCTGATGTAACATTTTGGATTTGAATGAGTAATAAATTCAATTCAGAGTTATATAACATGTTTGCAGATGACATTGTGATCCGTAGTGAGAGCAGGGAACAGGTTGAGGAAAGTCTTGAGAGGTGGAGGTTTGCTCTGGAAAGGAGAGGACTGAAGTATAGTCCCAACAAGACAGAATATATGTGTGTGAATGAGAGGAACCCGGGTGGAACGCTGAGGCTACAGGGAGTGGAGATCAAGACGGAGGAGGATTTCAGGTACTTAGGGTCAACAGTCCAGAGCAATGGAGAGAGTGGAAAAGAGATAAAGAAACGGGTACAAGCAGGTTGGAATGGGTGGAGAAAACCTTCAGGGGTTCTATGAGATAGAAGAATATCATCCAAAATGAAAGGAAAGGTGGAGTAGACAGTGGTGAGACCAGCGATGCTGAATGGTTTGGAGACAGTGGCACTGAACAAAAGACAGGAAGCAGAGCTGGAGGTAGCAGAGATGAAGATGCTGAGGTTCTGTTTGGGAGTGACGAGGATGGATAGGATCAGGAATGAGTCCATCAGGGGGACAGCACATGTTAGATGTTTTGGAGAGAAGATGAGAGAAGCCAGACTGAGATGGTTGGGTCATTTACAGAGGAGGGATAGGGACTATATTGGTAGATGGATGCTGGAATGGGAGATGCCAGGCAGGAGGTCTATAGGAAGACCAAAGAGAAGGTTTATGGACTTAGTTAGAGAGGATATGAAGTTAGTTGGAGTGAGAGGAGTATACAGGGAATAGGGTTAGATGGAGAAGATTGATTCGCTGTGGCGACCCCTGAAGGGAAAAGCCGGAAGGAAAAGAAGAATATAACATTAAGGACGAGTTACATTTATTTCATATTGCATTTGATTACATTTAGTTACATTTATACTGTTCCCGTTACATACAGCCCTTTGAGGGAAACCATTACGCTGATGTGGCTCCTCAGTGAAAATAAGTTTGACACCCCTGATCTAGATATTGACAAACGCCTAACTCTGATAATGTGCAGAGGCTACTTCACGTTGTCCTTACGTAATCAGTGCTTTGCAATGCTTACCGATATGAACAGATGATATTTAGTCACCTTAACCGAACAAGGAGCGTCTTTAAGAATAAATTTGCATTTTCGATGGCAAGAGAGCAAACAGCCTATAGAATGTGAGCGTTAGAAATTGAGAGGGGATTGTCATTTCAACAAGACTTGGCTGAGCAGTATTTGTAGACAGCATTCCGCACCAGAGGCCGATGTTGGATTTGATAATAGACAGTCGCCCTCTGATATGCCGCGAGTCAAACAGCTTTGCTTTCTGGCTGGATACCCAGGTATTCGAATTCAGTGACCTTGTCTGAGTCGGTGCTGTCGGGAGTTGTAATACCTGAGGCTGGGCGACATGAAGCGCTTCCAACAAATAACCTTGGTCTTCTCTGACGAAGGCCTCCCAGGAAACTGTGTTAAGGTAACATACCAAGAGAGACCCAGAGTACAAAGAAATGTGTCTTCAGCTAACAGTACCAGCTACTGTGTTACTGTGAGTTTGTGTGTATATATATATATATATATATATATATATATATATATATATATATATATAGATAGATGGATAGATAGAGAGGTATATATATATATATATATATGTGTGTGTGTGTGTGTATGTATGTATAGATAGATATGTGTATATATACATATATGTTTTTTCAGTGAAATGTAATTCAAATAAAAAAATTTAATTATATATTTATATATACATACATACATACATATACATATATATATATATATATATATATATATATATATACACACACATTTTCTTAAACCTCTAAACTACCCATTCATGCCAGTGGCTGGGTGAATGTGTACGTACATGCACGCGCACAAGGCTTGACATCGGCACTCTTTTGTTTTCCCCAGGGCCGTTTAAATGCTTTTCAGCAGAAAGAAATATCCAGTGACCAATACAAGCACCTCTGCTCGACGAGGCTGTAATTCCATCTGCTCGATATTCTCAGTCACAGTGACATTGAGAGAATCCGCCACCCATCACGCGCGGCCTTTTGAGGACTTGTTGGGCGCTTTGGGGGTATTTGAAATATTTGACACTTTTGATTCAATGCGTTTCTACATATTTATTTTTGTATTTATTGATGAATGTTTTTTATTTTTTTCTTTGAGTTTGCATGCATTTATAAATGTGTTCAATGTATTAATGAATTGATATATTTATTTATCTTTCCCTACACCTATTTTGTTATTTGTTTATTCATCCATTTACTCATGAGTTCATTTATTTTACTTTTTATATTTTTTTGCTTATTAATTGTTAAATGGTTTTGTTACATTTGTATTTACTTATTTATTTATTTATTCATTAATTACATGTTTTTGTTTATTTTTTATTTAAATGTATTCATGAGTATGAAGAAATTATATTCTATGTATCTATTCATCTATTTATCTTTTCACATATTGTTTTTTTATTTGTCTATTTAAACATTGATTCATTCATTCATTTTACTTCTTAATTTATGTGCTTATTTATCTTTTTAACAAATGTATTTATGCATGTAGTTGTTCAATTATTGATGTCATAATTTGTGTTTGTATTTCTTTATTTATTTATTCCATGTTTTCCTTTATTTTCATTTCAACTTCAGGCCAGGATTGTGGCTAAGAAAACACATTATTGAATGATTATTTCAAATGATGTACGGATGCTAATAGGAGCGTGAGTTTCCTTTACCACATTAATACATCAGGAGACTGTTATTTGTTTTACTAATGATGACGGAGTCACATTGGCAGGGCGGATTCACGTGTTTCAAGGAGAACAGTGAATCTGAATGTAGCATATTCATTAGCGATTGTATCAGCATCTCTTGTTTTGCAGCGGTGTGTATTCTCCTCCACAATAATCTCCGCTGTGTGCGATTGGGGACTGAGAAAAAAAGAAAGAAAGAAAGAAAGAAAAGGAAACAGACATCAAAAGCAGGCTGCTGGACTAATTCCTTCTGAGAAGACGGGACATCAATACTGAATAAATAAAGAAGTAAGCAAACAGGAGACCACATGTGTTCCTTGGCAGAAAATCAAAATGAGAGACATGTCTAGAGCCCGCGAAAGACTCTGCACCTCTCCAGCACCGGTGAATTCCCTCCCAGGACTGGTTTGGTTCAGGCAGTTGTTTTGAACCTTCCATACATCTCCACAATCGATGAATGAGCGCCGGTGTTTTCTTTTCCTTTTTTTACTTATTCACTCATTCATTATCAATACCGTTTATCCTGCAGCCAAGGGCACCGGGGGCCCGATCCTATCACTGCTGTCATTGAGCGAGAAGCAGGGCGTCAACCCGGACCGATCACCAGTCGAACGTAGAGGCAAAAGAGACAAAGAGACGCCCCCTCATCAGGATCCAACTCGGGACTTTCTCGCTGTTGGTTCGCAGCGCTAACCACTGCGCCATTGTACGCCTATTTGTTCGTTTGTTGGTTTGTTTGTTTCTACCCATGGAAATCCGACAGAATGCGAGGACGTACGTATTCCTGCAACCTCCTGGTTTATATTCAAAATAAAGTAATACCTCGATGTACGAGTTGAATTCATGCCTTAACTAGGCTCGTAACTCAATTTGCTCGTATGTCAAATTAAATTTCCCCTTTGAAATGAGTTGAAATGCTATAAATCTGTTCCATCTCCCCGGTTTTGTTATGTTTTTTAAAAGAAAAATGCACTTTATATTTCTTTTCCTTTTGGCTTTTCCATTCAGGGGTCACCACAGCGAGTCGACCGTCTCCATCGAACCCTATTCTCTGTATCCTCATCTTTCACACAAACTCACTTCATATCCTCTCTCACTACGTCCATAAATCTTCTCTTCGGTGTTCCTCGAGACCTCCAATTCCAGCATCCGCCTACAACATATTCACTATCCCTCCTCTGTACATGACCCAACCTTCTATGACCTTCTCTCCAAAACAACTAACGTGCCGTCCCTCTGATGGACTCATTCCTGATCTTCTCCATCCTCGTCACTCCCAAAGAGAACCTCAACATCTTCATCTATGCCACCTCCAGCCCTGCCTCCTGTCTTCTCGTCATTGTCACTGTTTCTAGTCCATACAGCATGGCTGGTCTCACCACTGTCTACTCCACCTTTCCTTTCATTCTGGCTGATGTTCTTCTATCTCATTGCCCCTTTCTCCGCCCATTCCGACCTGCTTGAACCCGTTTCTTCACCTCTTTTTCACACTCGTCGTTCGTGGAACAGAACATTCCTGGCTCCTCCTGGCCTGTCGAGGTGTTGTTGAGCAAGACACTGAACCCCTAACTTCTCCTTAGCTGCCTTCTGCTCTGGGAAGCGGAAAGGAAGGAAAGCGTCTTTTGGCCCGACTGGCACACTTTTCCACTCACCTTTTATTGTATGTGTACTTATTTTTTAGTTTATTTTCGGTCCTTGTTTTACTGTTCATAGTGATTTTCAATTGCTGTGATTGTTTGGTTTGAGGGTTACCTTTGTCCTCCAATTATTTATTTTTGGTCAAAATTACCCGACAAAAAGTGAGAGGGAATCAGCTAAACCTTTTGTCGGGCTCACCAAAATTAGCCATTTTGGCTGACCTGGAAAAAGAAGGCCCTCCATCAAGGGGACGAGAGTCCTGTGACGGTCTTCAAAGTACCGATTAAGACTCGGCTGAAAATTTGATTTATTTTTTTTAACCGGCAACTTGGGAGACTTTATTTCTACTTGGGCGACGGGAGGCATTTTGTGTTCTGTAAACAACAATGTGGACTTGATGTTGTCATTCTAGGTCGATCCCCTGACGCTGAGCTGTACTGAGTGTCTTCATGTGTTCCGGCTGAATGTATGCCTGTCAACTCCCGACGTTTAATTAAAGGGAATTTTTAAAACTCAAACTCTTCCTTCTTCTTTTGAGCACTTTAATACACTTTATCGCTAAAGTTAATTTAGAAAACGGAGTGAGTCCCGGTCCTCTTTTTAAAATGATCAAACCGTCCCCGACCGGCTCTGACTGACTTTTCCGATGCCCGGTCCGTTGACGTTCCCGCCGTCTGCAGCAACAAATCCCCTTAAATATCTCCTGCCTTCTCACAAATGATGCTCTCGCTGACGGTATCTCACCGACAACGACTTCTCCATTGCTTCACCAACAAGCTGACAACACGCATACCTCGCTAATGTTTTTCCATGATTTTGTGCTGGACCACCCAGCAGCGGTTGACATGTCCTACTGTTTTTGACCTCCACGTCACCGACAGCGGCGACCACATTGATGTAAAACGCTCATTCCGCTGGCTCGTAACTCAGATCTTATTATCATTATTATCATTTTTGTTTATTTAAACGAGGACAGTCTGCAGAAAACAATCTTAAAAAGAAGAGATGCTCTACAACAGAGTTAGCTACCAGCTAGTTTACATCTGTAGTCCTTGGGCAGGTGAAGAATCCTGTACAAAAGTATGCTACATGCAAACCAAAACAAGATGAAGGATTATACAATGAATTTACATGACCTATAGGTTATTAATTAATTAAATGGTTAATATATTTACAAAGTCCATTAAAACCTAAAAATTCATAAAAAGTTCACACAATTAATTCATTGTTAACATTATCCAATAAAACTGTACAACAATCCACAAGATACAAAACAATACCATAAGCAATATAAACCGCAATATTAACCTTACACTACACGTCTGGAGAAGTTAAGAGCTGGAATGGTCAGATCAGAACGAGCAGAGGATGGAGATGTTCTACTCATCTGCTCTGAACATCACTGAAAGAGCCCTCGTGAAGGAGGGGGAGCAGAGTTGTGGAGAATTCTATAAAGCAGCCGCATTTCTGAGTATAAGATCATATTCTGAAAGTTTAACATTTTGTACTTAAGTATTATATTACTCGCACAGAAAGCAAAAAAAAAAAAAAAAAAAAAAAAAAAAAATCGACTGAGCGACGGCTCGTGACTAGGTAAACTTTTGCATCTAATTTGATCAAACTGCAAGTTGAGGTTCAACTATCGATTCAACGAGTGACGTTTCAAGAACACCGCACCGTATTCCGTACCAGCGACCCTCAAGCTAATCAGTGCGGGGTCAAAAGAAATGTCTTGGAGTTTGCGTTTCGTGGTGGACGTGACGTTGATTTCAAAACAAAGCGCAGATTTCCTGCAGCTGACATAGTGTCAGCTTCAACAGAGAGGCGAGGAGGAGAGAAAACACCTTCCCAGACGACAAGGAGTGTACGGGGTGGAGGGGTGGCGGTGTTGTGTGTGTGTGTGTGTGTGTGTGTGTGTGTGTGTGTGTGTGTGTGTGTGTGTGTGTGTGGGCACAGCGCTGCTCACAGGAGATATGACACTCAGCGGTGCTTCCCGACGCCGTAGCTCCTGACAGGGTCCAGATAATTAAAGCCTTCGTTCATTTTTTGTCCATTAGGACAGAATGTCGCTCTTTAAAGGGAACCTCACATCCTGTCAGGGTTGAGATATGCCGATGAGGGATAATCAGGTTTAATGCAGTTTGCGGCCGTTTAAAAATCTTTACCGAGGAACGACACGCGCGGCCGAGAAAGGACATGTATTTTCATCATGTTTGACCAACAGCCCCAAGTATGATAAGTGACAAATCACTCCGACCATTGCGTGCTACATGACAGGGAGCAAAATGATGATGAATGAACCTTGATATGCTAGAGCGATCTCCCCCATCAGTACAACGCAGCTAACTTTGGACTGCGGGGCGCCTGCGGTTTTGTGGACCCGCTGCAGCTTTAAGGACCGTCACGTATGTGTGCGTGTGCAGATACGTGTCCAGCCAGCAGAACCGACAGCACTGATGTCTGTAATTCACGCTGTAGCTTTAAAACTCCAACGGTTTTCAAAAACCTCGGGTTACGTCTCAAAGGTTGTATTTTCGTCACTTCTAGGAGGCTTATTTTGCCTCCCCGATCCCACAGGTTTTTGCTATAAAAACATATTTTTAACTGTCTGAGCTTCCGTCTCATCTTCTACGCGCCTGCATTGTCCGTATTTAACTGCAGCGCCTGTTGGCACAGTCCGGTTGAAAATTCATGCAGCAAAAAAAAAATAAATAAAAAAGGAGATTAAACCGGCTTAGTCTAAGGTTTCAGAGGTTATAAGCAACCAGACGGCCTGAGAGTGTGTGTGTGAGTGTGTATGTCTGGTAGAGAGAGAGAGAGAGAGAGAGAGAGACACCCTATCTAAGCTGATTTTGAATGTGTCTGTAATAGCGTAATCCTCCGATATGTTTATTTTCACAGCACACCGATTTCAATAAGCCCTTTACTCTCAGAGGTAGGGGGAAACATATTGTTAGTAGATTTAAACACTATCAGGAAACCCCGCTGTCATAATGGTGGAGTCATGTTCCACATAAAGGCAATGTTACTGATCTGTTTCCAGCCGGAGAACGTACTCTGTGCCGTGTTCCCTCAATGGATTAAATAGAAAGAAAATACAAGAGAACAAGAGTTGAGGCAATCCGCACCTCCCGGTATGTTTTCAAACAACTCAGACTTAAAAAAGGACTTATTTGGGGCGAATTAAATGAAAAAAATTAAGATATTTGATCCATCCGCCGTGATGAGCGTGATAATGATGTGTACAATACAAGCAAAACGAGCCCCTTGCTAATTCATATATGGAGGAAATGCTTGTTTTTATCGCTCCTGCACTGTAATAAAACCAGGTTTCATTAACTCACAACCTGTGTGTGCTAATGATCCTCGGCGAGATTCACCCATGCTTCACGGCATCAACACGCGCACCGATGCTATCGCTTTAGGGTTCGGGGTTTGTTTTTTGTTTTTTTTTTGCCCTTAATGAGCATGAGACTTCAAACTGCGGCGCCGCATAATGGTCTGTTACCGTTCGGCTGCATCCACGTGGAGAATCGCTCCCGCATCGCCGTGAATCGCAATCAACAGCGCGCGCTCGCATGTTAACCCCCACGCAGCTCATCAATACCAGAAAGGCCTTACCTGTATCCCAGCATCCATTGAGGCCGAGGGGGGGGAGTTTGGATGGCAGATCAGGAGACGGGAAACCAAAAAAACAGAGACAAAAGAGAAGAAGAAAACACAATCAGAATCATATAAGTTTAAATACGCGCATGAACTGTAAATGGAAATAAAACAAGAAACTAAGAGAATGAAAACAAAACACTCAAGCTAATGAGGAATGAATTGAAAGCTTCTGAATCGTATTGGCTCGGACATAAAATCCACAGATATTCATGGTGGAGGTGAGCGAACGGTGTTTGCTTTGCAGGCTGCGTAGCAACTCCGTCGTGCACAGCGTCTTATTAGCGGCTCTGATAACCAACATAATGATGGCAAAATGCTCTGCAGATCTAAACAACCCGCAATTAAGACACAGCGACCGATTGTATCTCAGCGAGACTCATTTTTGGTGTTGCTTCCATGTGGAAATCAGCAGGAGAGAGCTGAAAACGGGAAAATAAATCACACCCGAGCGACAGCCGTCTCCGTAATTTCCACGCCGCTACGTAATCTGTTTTCCAACCGGCGGACAAGTCTCCCCGATTTTTCCTTACGTATCATCTTAGCATGCGTGCCAGTAGAGACTGTCACACAGGCGCACCTGCGGGGATACAATACATATCATCCAAACATAAGTGACAGCACATGCAGTTTGGGAGCCAAGCACTTCCGTGAGTCATAAACATCACATATTGACAGTTCCAGCTCCTGCTCTGAGCGTATGACGATAAGATCTCACATTTCGCACGGACATTGTTGAAAGACCGTCTGATATTATCGTACAATAATCTTTTTTTAAGACTCAAATCGTGAGCGGGAGCGCTGCCGTGGCGACGGCAAAAGTATTACCAAGGGAAAAAGACAAATAGATTTAAGGGGGATCAGAGACGGAAGCATCGACAGCAGATAAATCTCCACTCCGGCCAATCTGACGGCTAAATACTCTCTCTACATGCACTTTTGTTATCGCCAAGATAATTGTTTCCCAGGCTAACAGGATCTGATCCTTGCCAGGGCTGAGATTGTGTGTGTGTTTTCCAGCTCCTCTTGGCAGTGCGGAGGCTGGCCCGCGGTCAGGCCTGTGATGAGGTGAGGAGGCATTAGCGGCGAAATTAAACCGAAAAGTTTCGACGCGGCGTCCGGCGAAGGGTGCAGACGAACGTTAACTGCATATCCATTAATTGCATTCGAACTTTACGATAAAGCCCTGCAAAAGGCGCTTTATAGCTGGTGTCATAAAACCTTTTGTACATCGTTTAGAAGCAGAAATATGAACCTAGAGAAGCTGATATTGAATTGTTTTCTATTTTAATTGCTTGACTTGAGTTCCTGCAAGGAAATACATGGTTGGAGCCAAGTTGGCAATGGGAAGGAGGCGGAGCTTAACCTAGGGAGGCTATCAGTAGACTCGATAATAGATGCCCACTCTCTCTCATTCACACCCATAAATAATTTGCAGTCTTTAATCCATCTTCTGCATGTTCTTTGGACTTCGGAAGCACCGATTGAGAACACGGAGAGAACCAGAGCATGAAAAGGAGGACATTTTTGGGCAGAATAGTTCTAAGAACGCAGTTCAGCAAGAAGTTTCTGGTGCGGTTTATGAGTCTGGCAACCTACGACATGAGTTCTCGTGGAACTGTCAAATTACCCTGCCTCGGCAAAGGAGCGAAAATGGTTCTCAGAACCTAGGTCTTGGTTCCAATCCTGTCCAAATTTGCGGAAAACAAAGTTCTGAAAGGGTTCTAGGAACTGCGAAAAACTTCCCGAAGTGTGAAAATGGCTTATGTCAATGTCAAAATCTTCTTGTCGTGGAAAGCGGACTTTCTGCACTTGAAAATGTTTCTCCCCTCGTCCAAGAGGCTTCTTCACTTCTAATGAGCTGTAGGGAGTTTCTGAATTTAACTGCCAGGGTTTACGGCGGTTCTAGGTTATGGTGGCTTGTTGTGTAAACAGAAGAGTTGATCAGCAGAAACTAGATCTAAGGGGGTTGTGATGCTAATGGGGGTGTCATTTGTTGAGGACAAAGGAGCAAATTTTTGAGGATTACCTGGATCAGAATGTGAAATGGTATAGGCAGACAAAGGAGTGACATCTTTTCGTATTCCTATTCAGGTAATCCCCAAAAATTGCTCCTTTGTCCAAAATCAACTCCTGAATTTACATACTGAGCCACGATAACGTAAACCTGCCAAAAACCCTGGCAGTTACATTCGTTCAGTTATAGAAGCCTCTCAGATGAGAGGGTGAAACCTCTTCAAGGGAAGAAATTCAAGTCTGTTCGTCACGACAAGAGGATTTCGACAGGAATTCTCCATGACCTGGATGACTGAGAACCTCCAGACAGCCTCATGTCAACCCTCACACATGCCTTCTCGCCGTGAAGCGAGAGCGTCGACCGCCCCATTGCCCCGTCACGTTATTTGATTAAATTGCATTCATTTGCATTTTCAACTTAATCATTTCCTATTTATAAGTTTAATGATGGAATTAACCTTTCAGAAACTCAAGCGCGGAAAGCTTGAAAGTAGAGGTAACATTACGAAATTGAACGATTTGCCGTCGAAATATTTGTGCTCCTTGCTTCAAAACACTTCTGAAATGAAGTTTCTGATTTCACTTCATCATTAAAAACCGACTTGACGTAGTGCAACATTTAGGCCACACTCGCTGTTTGAATGTACGTACAGCTGGTTTTATAAATTGAGACTGGGTTTCAAATCTAGTTTCAAATGAATGAATTC
This sequence comes from Fistularia tabacaria, assembly GCA_901007705.1. Classification (NCBI taxonomy): domain Eukaryota; kingdom Metazoa; phylum Chordata; class Actinopteri; order Syngnathiformes; family Fistulariidae; genus Fistularia; species Fistularia tabacaria. Next base: position 39,070 of record CAAKHD010004265.1, read on the forward strand.
CATTTTTCCGAGTTTTCCTTGACATCCACGTTTAGATAAATTCCAACTTAGACATTCAACATATTTTTTTTATCACGATAATTCAGTGTTATTCGCACAAGTATTGCAGGTGAGCATTTTATTTATTTATTTTATGATCATACTTTATGAATCCCTTGGTGGAAATTCCTCTCTACATTTAACCCATCATGGATGAACCATTAGCGCTTGGCAGCCATCTAGCGGTGCCTGGGGAGCAGTTAGGGCAGGGGTGTCAAACTGAAACAGTGGGCAAAAATTCAAGACTGGGACAAAGTCACAGAAAAACATTGATTTTTATTTAAAAGAATCTTCCTCTACATAGAACAATTAACCTTTTCATATGAAACCAAACAAGTTTTCCTTAAAAACTGAAAATGGAACAAGTAAAGCTCAAAACTAAACATTGAATAACTTAATATTGCACACATGCAAAATCAAAAGCCAAATAAAAAACACATCAATTGCATGTCTCTTTTTATTTGCAGCCTTCTGAATTAAATTTCAACAGTAATCTTTTTTTTTTTTTTTTTTTTTTTTTCCCACAGGCTAATAATATATATAAAAATAAAATAACTTTTTTTTGCCTTTTTTTTTGCCTTTTTTCAGAGTGGGAGCAAAGTGCCAGTTTTAGCTTAAGGTTGCTTTGACTA
>CAAKHD010004265.1:39760-67329 GCA_901007705.1 Fistularia tabacaria
CATTTAAAAAAAAAATTAAAAATTAATATTTTTTTTTTTTTTTTTTTTTTTTTCCCACAGGCTAATAATATATATAAAAATAAAATAACTGTTTCTTGCCTTTCTTTTTGCCATTTTTCAGAGTGGTAGCACAGTGCCAGTATTAGCATAAGGTTGCTCTGACTACTGTCAAAAAAGGAGAGGGTGTTTATGTGTCCTGTGATGCTCGCGCCAAAACACCAGGAGAGCATTCTGGGCCAGCTCGAAAAGATATTTGGTGTGGCTTCACGGGACAAATATAATTACACTGCGGGCAAAACTTGGCCCGCGGGCCAGGGTTTGACACCTATGAGTTAGGGGGTTCAGTGTTTTTGCTCAAGAGCTCAAGAGCAAAAACACTGAATCCCTGTTTGTTGCGCCTGCTGCATGTTTTATGTTGGACAGCAGGGGGCGGATTTGCAATGGAGTGATCGTGCTTTTACGTTTTTTCGGGAGCAGAGTGAAAAAGACGGGATGTTCAGACGAGCCTTGCTGATACGAAAGCCACGGACGGAGATGGTGAAACTGTTTAATAATCCTGTAAGGAGACTTACTGATAAAATATGAACACTTTGAGGTCAAATCTGATGCTGTTTGCTGTAAAAAGCCATTGTCTATTTGTTTGATTTGGATAGGATTGCTGATGCCGGCAAAGCTAACGGGTCCTAGCTGAACCGCCCGATGTTTCTTGTTTCCGCGTCTCCTTCTTCCTCCACATTGGAGTTTGTAAATCGTCGTTATATTTCAGGAAACAAAGGACCCCAAAAAATTCATTTGACGTTTCGGTGTGTGCTTTTCCCCGGCTTCATTTGATTCATTAATTTATTTTATATTATCATACTAATACTAATATGCTAATTCACCATAAACGCCGATCATGTACAGCAGTCACGATGCTGACAAATGAACAGGAATAGCACTGTAGGAACGGACAGACGACAGATCTCCCCCCAAGAAAGAGATTATCATTTCTCACACAAAGCAACCCACTCCAAGGTGAAGAAGGAACCGAAGACAGAGAAGGTGATAAGACGGCAGATAGTGACGGGAAAGAACTCATTATTCACCAAAACCTGAGAGTGACGCTGGGACGTGAGGGGGACCGATGAGCGAAAAACTATTTATAACTTGTCTGATCTTAAAACCAGGAGGTTTGAAGCAGCGATTTGGAGGAAATGGTGAAAGTTCCCCCGTGGATCACCGAGTTAGACACTATGGAAGAGCAGTTTTATGGGGGAAGATGAAAGCAAACACAAAAACATTATAGTGTCACAACATGACAAAAAAAAAAACTCTGCAAACTGTCAGCTTGCAGAAGAAACTCGTCCTTTCGCTCGCCCTTTATGAAGCAGTAGATGCTGTCAAGCAAAACATAGACCGTGTTATTTTTGGGAGCGATGTATTGACATTTGGTAGTGTAAAAAGTGGCAAGGAGAGTAAAAAATGCATGAATCTGGCAGGCCGGACCTACGCGGTGTTTCGGAGAGAAAGGCATTAACAGTCTGCGGTGGGGTTTGACGGCAAAGGCCACGTTCCAGCTACCGTTTCGCACTTTGAGCACGACTCAGGAGCTGCGTGGTATCTGGGCGTCGGGTCGACATAAAATCTCACCTTATAAAACCCGGCTCCTACCTAGTTTTGGACTAAATTTAATGCTTTTACTCTACTCTAAAGCGCGGGGTATTGAACGTTTCCTTTTATTGCAGAGCACGGAGAAGGAGGTACAAAGCGTCGGGAAAAAAAAAAGAGAGCAAGGGAGGTCCTGTCAGCGTTAGTGCAGTCTATTATCGACCGCGAGAACTGTATTTTGGCCGGAGTTCATCGGGCATGTTGATAATCCCTCCGGGGGTTGACCGGAGTTTTGAGAAAAAAAAAGAAAAAAAAAACATAGGCCTTATTTGCAATGTACAGCGGGCTGAAGGAGAAGGAGAAGTGTCAAGAGGCTGGACAGGCAGTAAGTTATCCGAATCTTCAATAGCCTTTCTGAAGAGATCAGCGGGCTGAGTGATGAAGCGGCTCGCTTTCTATCAGTCAAACTGTGATTCGCAGGCTTCGGCGAATGTGAGACGACTGCTAATTTCTGCCGGCAGTCACTGGCCATTAAGACAAAGAGAAGGCGGGCGTGTTGAGCTCTGAAGGGGAATCGCTCGACGACCGGTTTGACCGCGCTGGAAACCGATCTAATGTCTCCACTTCCCTCCTTTGTCTGGTCCTTTTTATCCCTGACAAGCATAATTCGCCGTTGAATTAAAATAAATAAAAACCCGCTATGTTTATACAGGAATTTTTATCGTGCGTCCCTCCGAGTCCCCCGCTTTCTTCTGGTTGGCTAACTTTCAGAAGTCTGCCGAGGGGCAGCGTTCCTGTAATTTATGGCCACGAGGCGCCGGAGCAGATGGCTGCGTAAGTGAAAGTGAGACAGCGCACTTCAGAGTCATTTCCTGTGTCTCGCGGCGGCTCCCGAGTCTTTCAAGTGGGGGAATTAAATGTGTGTCATGGTTCGAGTCGTCTTGTTTTGCAGGGCCTGTCTGCTTTCCCTCCGTGCCGCGTTTCCCCGCCAGCTTGTCGGCAAGGAGGTACTGCCGAGTTTCCTCGTTGAGCCCGTAAAAAGGCCTATCTGGAGTACGCCGCTCTCCGGAAAATACGAGACTGTTGCATCTCGAGCGATCGGGTTGTCCGTGCCCTTTGGAGGGGTTTGCAAAAAACATCGGAGAATAAAATGTTGGTCAAGTCCAAGAGGCGTGACAACTGTGAGCCACCTCGGCTTCACCGGAGAGAGAGGAGACTGTTGCAGGGTAGAGAGGAGTTGATTAGCTGCTTTGGGACACAGCAGTTTCAAGAAATACCTCACTCTTATTTCCTTCTAGGAACTACCGTTTTGCATCTGCAGAGGCGGTAAGGCTCAACGGCAGGGACACACGAGTGTGTTCGTGCACCTGAAGCGCCGGACTCAAAAACAAACCAGCGTTTGGAAGACAACACGGAGAGAGAAGTTGCCAAGGCATTCCAGATTTTTTCATTTTCTCCCTGCACTTCTTCCCTGTGTTAAAACATCAGTCGTTAGCTAACGCCGTGCTAACTCCTCTGCGGCGCAGCCAGCCAGAACACCTTGGACCTCTTCGTCGGTCCATTTCCCGCTTGTTCTCTGCATTTTCTTGCGAGAAAAGTATCTCACCTGTGACTGCAATGGATTGTAAAAATAGCACTTGCAAGAAGTATCTGGTAGCGAGCGTGGCGTCTGAGTTCTCGACAAAAGCAGCTACGTCATATGAGCTCCTACGGAACCCCAAAATGACCTTGCCTCCTTGTGGAAGCGAGAATGGTTATAGGAACAGAGGGCATGGTTCCGAGTTCCTATGCAGTCCGAAAGCGAGAAAATATGGCGTACGACAAAAAAATTCCTACTGTGCGACAGAGATAATGCTTTTGCAAATATTCATCAGTAACTATGGTGAAGAGGCACTTCCGCCAAGCCAACTCACGACCAACTGTACAAGTTCCCTCTCCCCTGCTGACACTTCGGAGCCTGTTCTCCATCCGCATCCTCACCCAATCATGTCCAAATCTTCAGTTCACGGTTAAAGTGGGTGTAGACAGCAGAATTTGAGCCGTCCTTTCCGAGTGTCCTGCCAGGAAACAGAGGCCGGGCCCTTGTATATCATCTTCCTGTCATTTATTTGCTGTTGATGCAAGTTTCATGTGGGCAAGAGTGATTTCCATACTGTCGTCCAACCCACACAACCCCTCCTCTGCGCCCCGTGGAATGGAGATACAAGCAATCTATCATTTCGTAGCCGGGGCAGTCCGTAACAACTTGACCTGTAAGCATTCTACCAGCAGGCTGGACTCCTTCCAGGCCAGCTGATCCCTGCTCTTTGGAGGCTACCACTTCACCCTCACCTGCCGCCCTGGCTCCCACCGCACTGATCACAGCTATTCACCTCACTTGAGAGGGAGAAACCTGAAGAAACCTGCCACAGCCGACTGCTCTGTTTTGTGATCGGGACATCGGTGCATCTGACCTCGCTTTGAATCAGAACCCTCGAAGGCTAATCATCATTAGCATCTGTGTGTACGAATCTGCCGGCCTGTCTTAAGCAGCTTAACACGTTTTACAAAAACTCATTGTTCATCGTATCAAAAGGGCTTTTTAAGGGTACTGAAAATGTTGACGGTGCAAAAACGACTGTTGTTTCTCATTCCGACTGCACGAACTCGACTGTTCATTTCATGATCACTTCACTGAACTCCGATTGGCTTCCCCAGTTGGCCGCCGTGCAAATAAAAATTAACCGGATGCACCGGGTTCGTGTTTCTTGTTTTGTTTTTTGTTTTCTGCAGAGCTAAACGTGATTTCAAACCGTCGAAGCGAAATTAACAGGGCGAAAGATTGCCAGGAGAAGATGGCGTTCACACTCCAACTGTTACCGTGATTGAACAGATGAACATATTTAAAAAAAAAAAAAAAATGTATCAAAATAACAGCAGCTCAAATGAAATAGAAGCTGAGAAGATCTTAATGATATTAGAGGTGATTTTATGACTTTATTTTATCAAAACTGACACTCATCAGCAATTGAATTCATGTAACATTACTTCCACTCGGTTCGTTTTGCTAACACAAAAGCAAATTATAAATTGGCGTAGGTGGACACAATGGCTCTTGTAGTCACTTTCAAATTGGCATGTTAATAAGACTATTACGCACAAATTTTCCTTGTATAACGTTCAGTAAAAAGAAAAAAAAATAATTTTGTTGAAATTACTGTACAGCGCAATGTTTGTTTTTATTTTTCTCGGGCTGTCTCTCACGTTCCAGCCACTCCCCGCAGTCCTGTCTCTTCATCCACCCTGGCTTTATGCAGCAATGTTAAACTGCCTCTGCTGGATGTCATTATGCGGCCACTGTGCCCATTTCACACTTAGACCGGCGTAGCTGCCCTGCTGGCAACGCCACCGTAGAAGCTTGAAACGATTATTTATTGCAGTCGGAAGGACAAAATAGTACTGGAATGGAAAGCTGAGACTAATCAGTGTTTAGTCGCGACTTATATTCACTAGCTCAGCATGACCATAAGCCCCGCGGCGGTACATAATGTGAGGAGCACGGAATCACTACTAATACACATTGGGTAGCATGTTTGTTCTGATAATATTGAGAATCAAATATATAAAAAAAAAACAAAAAAATTCAAAGAATAGATCAAGTGTTTAAATGGTGGAGATTAAGCGGCTTATCCGTGCTATTCTGCAGCTAACACTGACGCGACTCATGCCTAAATTATTTGTATGCACAGATCCGACATCGAGTCGCTATGTACACAAAGAAGCGCACAATTCGCCGTTTGCATAATTTGCCCATTTCCCGGTTTATCGAGACCTTAATTTTATATTTCTTGCAAATTCTTATACCTGTTCCTGGCACCTCGAAGAGAAGGACCTCAATCTCCGCACCGCAGACATTCTGCTTCTTCAGGAACGGGGCGACACCTGAAGTCTAACAGATGCCAACCTTATATGGCATTTTGTATGCGTAATTTATGCTAATTTACCTTTCTCCAGAATGCATATTGATTCAAAACAGGAGGGATCCATCATGTTTATGCAGGACATCTCTGTCTGTTTCCTGGCAATGCAAATGTTTGCTGATTTGACTCCCGCAGGTTCAGCTCATGGTGAGCGAGAATGAAATTTGAGACAGGAATACAAAGAAGACGCCGCTGCTGAAGGTCTGAATTGGAGTTATTGGCGATTTTTGACACAAGAAGACACATTCCGCAGGGTCCTAATTCATTGTTGAGAAAGCAGCCTTTCCATTGGGCGATAATGACCCAATAAAAGGTGAGTGGCAGGTACGGCGGGCAAGAGATGAACTTCAAAATGAAGGTATCTGCACATTACTTATGTTCCCATCGAGATGACACGTCTTAAAAACGAAATAGAAAAAAAAGAAGTTTAAATGTTTGCATTAATATACTTGTTCTGATCAAGACAAATCATTTACAGGAGAGACGAAAATGACCGGTTATTTTTTTTGAAATGACATGGTTTGGAAAACTTCACAAGGTCGTCTGCTCCTCTTCAATATGATGACGGGTTATTTACTCCCTCTTGTCGGGGGACTTTAACCCTTGACATCACCTGTCATCATTTTTTTCTTTTGTCTTTTTCCCCCATATGTCGCCTGTTGCCTTTCACTTATTGGACACACCTTTTCCCTTCCCGTGTCACAGTCTGCACAAACACCCCTACGCCCGTCTCTGCGGGGGAACACTACGGGAAATCAATATAGCCGTATTCAGCTTTTGCAGGTTAAGGGTTCTTAAAGAAGCAATTGGGAAATCTCCTCACCCCCCTCATTTGTTGAAGGGCGTGGTTGGTTCAAACCCTCATCGGAGCCAGCTGTTTCCCCATCAACCTGCAAACTACCTTTGGTCCCGTACGACTGTCAGCGTGACATCAAAAAGCTCTTGGGGTCACTGCGCGACACGATCCATCGTTGCTACCCTGGTTCTCCATTGTCACATGGTGCAAAAACTGCCCGTGTTTATTATATTTTTTATAAAATAGCCCGACATGCATTTGTATAGTACGCTCTAATTTTAACAATGCAAGTCTTGATGAACATAATACTGAGAGCTCAAAAAATGTCATGAAAAATTTCATGGTTACATGTAAATATAATAGCTCTGCCACCGTGTGTGTGTGTGTGTGTGTGTGTGTGTGCGTGAAAGACTGAATGCAATCTACCTCTTTGAAGCGCTCTATAAGTGACACTATTTACCATTTTTAATAAGAGGAGAAAATCTGAAACCTGAAATATTCTATTGAACCATTTTTGAGTCGCAGTTGGCCAGGCATTATTCAACATCAGAAAGAGAAAAATAAAAAAATAGAAAGGATAAAGATAAATAAGTAAATAACAACAAATAAATATGTAAAAAAATAAAAATAAATAAATATTTTAAAAATATGTAAATAAAAAAAAAAATATGAAAAGAAATAGATAAATAAAATAAAAGATCAAAAATGAAAAATAAAATGAAAAGAGAAAGCAAAATGCTTCCACAAAGCTTGACCAGTATTTCCCAAGCGTGTGAAATCCCCAACATGAGAAGTTCGATCGCAAAGCCATGATTTGGTCCATGCCTTCAGCTGTCTGTCCTCTCTTTTGAAAAACCCTGGATTGTTTTGAGCGGTAAATTTCTGGATAAACTATCCCTTTAAAGGTGTTTCAGACTTTTGAACAGTTGGAAGACGACTCCACAACTTTTAAGTCCACCCTTCTCCCCCCCGGGCAGGTGGGGGTGGCCTAAGTCGGAGTCAGTCGTGTGCGCAGCTAAAAATGTAAGCGCCGTTGCGTCGTCCCGGGAAATTTTTTTTGCAGATTTTTTAAATGCAATTTTCGCCGAAAACTCGTAAATTCCCTGGTAACGTGCAGATTGGCGGCAGAGGATGTGATGTCTGGGAGATCAGGGCTCTCGCCAGGGGCTCTGATATGCAGACAATCTAGGAAGAGGAAGATGAGAGACCAAGATCAAACACGGAGCAGTGGTACTCTTCTTCCGCTAGAAATGAAACTGCTGCAGGAATAAACAGACTTCTTTCGTATGGAGATATCATCAGGAGCCATTACCACTTCCGTCTTTATTTATCTCGCTCCTCGTCTCTGTTTTTCAAAAATATCAGCTGAGATCAAAGCGGCCAATGAGACGGATGCGATAAGAGTGGCTAGAAGCGTGGAGAAGTTGAAGGAGGGAAATTAAACACGTCTGTTTTGGGGCGACGTTCCCACTCATTATAAACTGTTCAACATATATTCGCTCTGATTAAGATTCAATCCGCGGCCGGACCGACATGGATCGTTCCATGTTCTCCCCCCCCGAAAAAAATTTTCCATTTCCCGTCCATCACATATCACAAAAGGAATAGAATCCACGTTTTGCCCGCTGCGCGAAAAAATGTATTCTCCAAAAAAAGGACGTAAACAGAAAGTCTAGAAATATTAATGTTTGTCATGATATTCAGTTTCTATTAATGTCTCATGAAACTGTGCATGACCCTGATTGAGTCTCGATGAAAGAAATTCTCTCAGAATAAGCAAATATTTGCTTGCACGGCCGTCCGTCTCCCAGGAAAGACTTCTCCTTTTCCAGCGTCTATCTATCTGCCACCATCCCACCAACTGCTTCCAGCTCGCTGATAAAAGTCCCTTTGGTCAAATACAGTGTAACCGAGCCTAATCCCGCTTTGCGTGTTTGCTCTGTCGTGATTCTCCAGAGTCCAAAGGATTTTTTTTTAAATTTATCGATTAATTATTTATTTATTTTTCTTGAGAGCTGAATTGAAGCCGCAGACAGATTGCCTTCAAAGCCAAGAGACGCATTATTGTGATTAGACCGGGCTCATTTTGAAAAGCACCACAAAATACGAGGAACGAAAAATAAATTAAAAAAAATTGCTATAAAATGTTTTATTAATTTATCTATTGATTCGTTTTCAAAATCATTTTTATTTGTATTTTATTTCCTGGATGGTGATGTAAAATCGCTGGAAGTAACGGTGTCTTCTAGTAAAAAGCAATCATTAAATCCACATTTAAGACAACATACACGGTACTATAGCGTGCCTGAAGTGACTCTAATCCCAGCAAAAGCGTGCAAATATTAAATTATTTAAGCATACAAAGTTAATTTAGATCCTGTGACATGTCATCACATCGCTCATTGGCGTTCCACGTCACAGTCACGCCTCGAATCTCAACAACAAAAAAAAAATGTCACTTTTTTGGTGTGATTCGTCAAATAAAACAATACGCAGTCGGAAACCCTTGGAAGGATTAATACAGCCGATATTCTCTGTTCCCTCCCAGAGTCCATAATAACATCGCTAAGATGACTGCGTCGTGGAAATTATTGTAATAATGTATCTCTGACTCAAATTGTTCCTGTCAAGCTATGCCAAGTTATAATTAGGACTGGGAAATTTAGATCATTCTGTTCGTACAAACTTGGCATGTAAAAATATGTAAAGTGCCTCAAACCAAAACAAATAAGGAGGCTGTCCGTCAACCCGGGACTGAAATTTATCGTAATTGAACACAAATTTGTTGGACGCGGCGTCATATTTGCATTATCTTTATCTTAATCAGCCGTCATCGCGCGGGCGCGATGATGAGAGAGACAGCAAACCATCAAATTTAAAAGCATATTTATCCGTCCGTCTGTCAAGGCCCGCTGCCAAGGAGATCTAACATTCATCATGTCCACCAATTCTGAGAATCCCTTGAGATGAAAAAAACACGTTTCACATGATCAACAATGAAGAGGCGGCACGGCGGCGCAGTGCTTCCCGCGAGAAGGTCCCTGGTTCGATTCCCCACCGGGAGCCTTTTCATGTTCTCCACGTGTGTGCGTGGGTTTCCTCCCACAGTCCAAAAACATGCGGTCGGTCAATCGCAGACCGAAAGAGTGGATCGTTGGATGTCTCTACATGTGACCTCGTCACGGTGCTTTTATATATCTTGCACACTATGTTATTGACTTTAAATCGAAGCATGCACACCTGTTAAACATTATACCAGGTAGAGGGTCAAGCCATTTGATGGAAATTTTTGCAGACTCCCCAAAGATTAAAAGGTCCTAAGGTTTTTGGGGAAGAATAACAGATTGTCAGGATGGATTAGTATTTGTGCAACCTCAGTGAACATTCTTGTTGGGGATCTTGTATTTTATAGAATCCAGATGATATGAGCTGGAGCCTATATAAAAGTGGTTCTTAACCTTGTTGGAGGCACTGAACCCCACCAGTTTCTTATGCACATTCACCTAACCCCTCTCAATAGGAAAAAATAAAAAATGATGTTTTAAATTCAAAACATAGGTACATTGGTACATAGGTACCAAAACATAGGTACATTGGGCTCCAAAAATGCAGATTTTTCATTTATGGGTTAAAAGGATATTATTTTCTCCAAAACCAGAACTCTCGAAAAAAATCACTTATTAAAAATGTATTGCATTCCTTTCACCTTTTAAAATATTTGTAGTTTAGTTTTTCATGCGCTATTCAGAGATAGATTTTTTTTTTTTCTTTGATTTATGATATACATCCAACAAAAAAAAAAGTGAGTTTGTTCATATGAAGGGATTAAAATATGAAGAAAGAAATCGCACGATGTTCCATTACAACAGTCACAATTTGACGACTGAGCGCACCGAATTCCCCAGATAGGCCGAGCCATGTCGCGTGATCACTTGACAAAGTGGGGCGTGTCATCACAAATCATGAGTTGGTCATGTGTCTTGACCTCTGCCCAACCCCTGAGACTGACTCACCGAACCCCTGGGGTTCGATAGAACCCGTGCTAAGAACCACCTCTATATAAGTTTTGGTCCATAGCATAGTCTTTGTCTCCTGAATGCATGTATCAGAGGAACCTGGATAATTATTAAACGTGAGTTGAAGAAAGTCTCTCTGTGCCGTTTCATCACTGTGGACAATAAATGAAGATAGATGGTAAGATGCATGTTGGACAAGGTGGGCAAACTTTTTGACTCACGGGTCAAACCGAGTTCTAAAATTTGACCGAGGGCCAGGCCACGAGCACAGGTACGAACTGTTTGTGTAAACTAATATATATGACATGGAAAAGCCATTACAAAGTAGGTTTTAGCCTTTAATAGGCACTCATCTGTAAAAAAAAAAAAAAAAAGGAAATTGAATATTTTTTTGGAAAAAAAAAACTGTGTTGGAAGTGGACACTTTTATTACAAACTGTACTGAAAAAGTGCAGCAGCTGTTCCATCGAAGCTGCGCACTTGCGCAATCACGCACTGCTCCAGCGTTCTCCGCGCCCGGCAAATCTCTGCAGCGCATAGAAATAAATAGAAATAAAACCCAAGCTTAACTGTAAATAAATTACAGCTATAACACTTATGTATTTAATTTATTTACAGCGCGAGCGCGGAGAATGCTGGAGCAGTGTGCGAGACTTGCTTTTGCTCTCCTGACACACAAGACCTGCTGTTTCTATCATGCATCCTTTCAAAAACTCACCCTCGGCAAAAGGCTTTACACTCTTTGCTAATTTAATTGCCAGCAAAAACCTTGCCATGATACTATATTCTCAAATCGTAATTTGTCGTTGAAAACGTTTTTTGCTGAGTTTGTATATTAGCCGTCAACCTATGAGCAGTAGACTGTCCGCTAGCGTAGTTAGCATGTTCCGTAGCAAAGTGACGGCTGATATTATACTCTTTGAAAACCCAAACTGTTTCTTGGCATATCAGACATAGAGCTTTTGATCAGACATCAGTGAAAAAAATAACTACTTGTCCACTCTCCATTTAACACTCACTTTCGCACTCACTCTCCTCTTGACGGGCTCAAAGGGAAAAGCGTGTGACCTCGAGAGTAAATTCACGAAACAACAGCCAATGTATGTGAAGTGTTCCATCTAGTGGGGAAACGCAGGCATTGCAAGGGAAATGCCAAAGAAATGAGGTTTGACAATATTGTATAATTAATAATAACATTTAGATAAGTTGGGCGGGCCGGATTGTAAAGCCCAACGGGGCCGTATATGGCCTGCGGGCCGCAGTTTGCCCACGTCTGATCTAGGACGATGACGAGGAGTTCATCGGACTGAGTGAGAGTTTTGTTCCGTGGAGCAACCAGAACCAGCTTCAATTCAGCCTCAACAAGACCATGGAGGTGGTGTTGGATTTCAAGAAGAACCGGAGGAGTACAAGTACCTTGGAGTCCACAATAATTATAACTCGACAGGGCCCATAACACAGATGTCCTCTAGAGGAAAGGTCAGAGCAGGATGTTCGTCCTGAGGAGACCAAGGTTGTTTGGTGTTTGTGGTTGGCTCCTCAAGACCTTCTACCAGCCCATGATAGCGAGCGCTCTTCTTTGCCGTAGTGTGCTTGTGGGGCGGTGCCGACACTGGCGAGGTCAACAAGCCGGAGAGGAAAGCTCGCTCGGTGGTGGGACTAATCTCGGACAGCTTGGAAACGGCGGCCGAGAGGAGGGCAAAGGACAAACCCGGAGCAATCCCGGAAAATCCTTCGCACCCCCTTCACGACCAGCTGCGGCGGATGAGCTGCACATTCAGCCAGCGGATCATCCGACCCCAGCGAAGAACCAACGGCTTCGGACGCTCCTTGTCCGCCCCCTGCGATCGGGCTGCACATCAGCAGTCTGGACAGCAAACAACTCTGACCGGCTGCACGATTGTCCTCCGCCTGCAACTGTCACTTTGCTCCTGATCTCATGGAGCAGTTTATCTAATTCTATTGTTGTTGTTGTTGTCTCTATCCTTTTTAATATCCCTATCTATTGTCTTTTTATTTCCCCTTAATGTCTTTTGATACCTGTCCTCTTCCCCATGCTGCTGCAACACCCGAATTTTCCGAACTGGGATCAATAAAGTGTTATTATCTTACTATCGTATATTTACAGATGCGGGTGCATATTAATACCAGGAAAGGGTGGACAGTCGGGGAAGCTCCAACCTCCTCTTGATACAAACAATTAGCAGAAAGCAATGGAAACGCGCTTTGGTGGAAATTAAAGCAGCTTTGGGATCATTTACATCAGAGGTGTCAAACTCATTTTATCTCAGGGGCCACATGGAGGAAAATCTATTCTCAACTGGGGCTGGACGGGTAAAATCGTGGTCTATTAACTGCTGCTAATGTACATATTGTTTAATTCACTCCTGAAAACTGGCATCTTTTAGCTCTGCGAACGTGAGTTTGACACCACTGATTAACATGCTACATATTTTTACAGTGCTGGGCGTATTTACATGTCGAATGACATGAACTAAGGGGAAATAGACATTTATTTACAGCTAATAGGCTTTCGCTCCAAATTTGATTGAACTTTTTTCCACAATTTTTAATTCTTTTTAAGGAATGACACAATTGTCCTGTTACCTAACTATTACTGGTCACTTACCTATTTATTCTAGTCCCACAATTACTGGTGGGAGCCGCTATACTGTGTGTATTATTTATCTACATATGTGTATATGTATTTGCTTATTTATATATATATATATACATATATGTGTGTGCTCAGGGTGAGAGTCAGCACCTTATTGTCAGGGGGGGGTCCTTGTTCTACTCCATGACGGGGTGGAAGGTTCCCTCGGAGTTGGAAGCGAAGGACATATTGGGGTCTCGGGGGTAAAATGGCAAGTGAAATACAAGGGCGCGCGGCAACGCCTCGGCAGTCGTTCAGAGGTCTGGTGAAGAAAGGAGTTGAAATGGAAAAGCGAGGACCTCAATTTTCGGGTCAACGTGCGATCCGAGCCTCGCCTTTGATCGCAAACTGCAGCGGGCGACCGAAGAGACAAGGGTCACGCATGCCGGCATTGTGCGGCCTCAGAGAGGGTAAGAAGCTCAGAGTACACCAGCCAGCTGAGCGCCAGGCATGTGGTTTGGCTGTCCTTAGGAAGCCCTCCGGATGTTCTTGGGGTTCCTCCAACTGCCCTGAGGACCGTGAAGTACTCAGTCTTCTGCACCAGAACGCTGTGTCTCCACAATAAAAAAGACCAACTCAGAAGGAAGTGGATTTCAAACTAGACTTTTTTTTGCCCCCCTTCAGGATGCTCCAAATACCAACCTGGGGGCCAACATGCAGATTGCGGCAGTTTTCAATCCCCGGAAAGCGTGATGGAAGTGATTGCGACACCAACAAAACAGTCCGTTTGTGAATTATCATCATCGCGACCATCGAGTCTGCCATCGCTGTCAGAGACCCGGCTGTCGGAACGGCCATCCGTCAAATATCTGCGGGGGCTTCCCTCCGAGGCCAGCAGCTTTGACAATTACATCGAGAGTCAGGTTAAACACAAGTCAGCCGCCTCTGGAGAATTCAGCCGTGGAGTTCTTCAAAAGACAAGCCTTTATCTCTCCGCAAAGGTCTTGGTACACCAAGCAGTGTGTGCTGACGGCCTCCTCTCTGGCTGTGAATCTCAGATATGCCTGAGCAAACAAGGGTGTCTAAGTATTCCGGCAGAAACCAAATTCAACCCTGGAATGACTCGGGCTGACCGCATTCAGAAACAACTGCAGAGATATTACCGGAGCCCTCCATCCTGACAACCATCCTGGACAACAAGAAAAGCTTGGAGGAAGGAAAATATCAACCCGAGGACGCGAAAGAGCATCACTTCGAATTTCAATGTGGCAGCAAGAGTCAGCACACCTTAAAAATGGGGAAGATGTCTAAAAGAAAGCAGAATACGATTTTAAAGTCCAGGATTGACCCACTGCAGATCTCACTGCGGCCTGCACATCAGATTTCGACAGAGCTCTCAAACTTCTTGAATCTGCTACAGAAAAATTAAATCAAAATCAAATTTATTGGACCAGATACAGCATATATCTGTATTTATGATGCCATATCGGTTTACTGGTTAGTAAAATGGTTGAGAACTTGAAACAAAGTTCAAACGCTTCCATTTTTTACATTTATTTATTTATTTATTTATTTCTTTAATAGCAGCTGTACCAAACCAGATTTTTAATGGTTAAATTGCAAACTTTGTTCTATCATGCATCCTTTCAAAAATTCGCCTTCGGTGAAAGGCTTGCCACTCTTTGCTAATTTGATTGCCAGCAAAAACCTTGCCGTGGTACTTAATTCTCAAATCGCAATTTGTCGTTGAAAACATTTTTGCTGTGTTTGTATATTAGCCGTCAAGCTATGAGCAGTAGACTGTCCGCTAGCGTAGTTAGCATGTTCCGTAGCAAAGTGACGGCTGATATTGTACTCTTTGAAAACCCAAACCGTTTCATGGCATATCAGACATAGAGCCTTTGATCAGACATCAGTGAAAAAATAACTAGTTGTCCAGGCTTGAGCCAGTGCAGATCTCACTGCAGCCATCAGATTCCGACAGAGCTCTCAAACTTCTTGTATCTGCTACAGAAAAATTAAATTAAAATCAAATTTATTGGACCAGATGCAGCATATATCTGTATTTACGATGCCATATTGGTTTACTGATTTGTAAAATGGTTAAAAACTTGAAACAAAGTTCAAATGCTTCTATTTTCTTATTTATTTGCTTATTTATTTTTTAATAGCAGGTGTGCCAAACCAGATTTTTAAAGGTTAAATTGCAAACTTTGCTGTGAACTTCCTGTTCTGAAGCCCTTAAAGACCTCAAAAATCTGACTTCAGTGTGGAACCAGGTAATGTACTTATCAATCCATTACTTCGATATGCAAGGCGACTCTACCACAGAGTCAATGATTTGGCAGCTATGTTTCTACTCACACAAAAATATTTCATCAAACAAAGGCAATTAGCTCTTCCATATTCCAAGACCCCTCATATTTATCGAAGTTGAATGAGCCGCGGTGAGTTTCCATCCAACTCCTTTGTGAGTCAATTAGCAACACTGCATTGTTACACCGAGCACTTGAATCTTGTTTCCATTCACATCAAACAAATCAAACCAGGGTGGACGGATGGGAGAGGTCGGAGTCAGGAGTGAAATATCAAAAGATTTTTCCAGACTCTTTATCAGAGGATGGGCATTGTGAGCGTTGGCCTCCTCCACATTGGCAGATGATATGAAAGTTGTTCATTTCTGGTATCTAAACGAACCATTGAGACTTCAGCGTTTACACTATTTGTTGATGTTATCCCCTTGTTCTTTCTCTGCATCAAACATCTATGAAAGATAGTGATTTTTTCCCATTAAATTAAGAAACCCTTTTTGTAACACTCTGAAAGCACATACACAGAACATCTGAACACATTTAAATTTCCTTTTTTTTTAAAATTCCATAACGCCGAAACATCAGGCAAACAGCTCAGAAGAGACAATGTGATAGTGACCAGAAGTCAATTAATGAAACAAATTAAATAACACATGCATGAATAAATGGACTAAATACATGAATGATAAATACATATTGAAAAGTCAAAATGTAGCCATAAAGTGTGTGTATTGGTCTTGTACTGCCTGTTCCAATATTGACAATGCAAGTTGTGTGATTGACAACTATGCATGTTATTCTAGATAACATTGTTATTCGGCTATTCATAATAAACTCCCTTCCCCCCCGCCGCCCCCGCCCTCCTCCCCAACCGATGTACCAACATGCTCCGGATTTACCGTATTCCAATTTACCTCAACGGGAAGAGCTGAATCCCTGACAGACAGCCGGCTTCGCACTGCGACAACGTCCTGGTATTGAACCGGATCCAGCATTCGCTCTCGGCAGCATCGGAAAAAAAACGTTGTTTTTTTTGTGAGGAAAAGACTTGGAAGTTGGGATACTTCCTTTAAAATTTAATGTAAAATTGAACAGTTTATGATGCTATTAATAAGTGATGCTACGTCTCGCGAAAGGGTCTCAACCTTGATTTAATGCTAATTAAGGCCAATTTGTGCCGCATTTAGCGAACACGAATTCCCAAAACAAATAAAAGGGAACTAATTAAATGTTGACAGGAACTCCGAAGACAAAAATCAACTTATTAATAATAAAAAAATAAACAGTTACCACTCTGTAGTGCCGGCTGGTTGATTATTATCATTAATATTTATACCAAAGTCATTTAAAATGGTAATGAAAGCCAACAAAATGTGCTTTTTTTTCCTGCTAAAGGCTGATCTTCAGAAATAATCTGCTTAGAGGCCGGAGTAAATACGATCTGGCTAAATGTGGCCGACCAACGCGGGTGTGAAAGCGAAGATAACGATGAGACACTGTTGGGTATGATTAATGTTAATTATTTAACCTGGCTCACACTTATCGCTGTTGCTGGGAGATTTCTGCCCTGTGATCATAACCCATAACTGAGACCCTCCAAGCAATCAGAGATTAATGAGCACATTAGCCTTTTTTCTTATTTTGACACATTTGGTCTGAGAGAAACACATGCTGGACAACTTTCCCGACATAAACAGAAAACTAGAAAATAAAGCACCGGCTCCGGGAAAAATATGACAGTCGATGGTGAAAATAAGCCAGTATCCTTTTCTACTAACAAGATAAATGAATATTAAACAGTATAAATTATTGAAAACCAGAGGGGTACATATTTCTTTGATAACCTTCACGGTTCTTCGGTAACCCTCGGAGAACTCCGTCTCTCTGGAACTTCACCGCGCCCGAGCCAGTTAATATCTGTCAATCCCACCACATTAAATACCTCTCCTGGTGGGGCCGACGCTGGTGGACGATTATAAGATGCGAAAAAAAGGGAGGGAGCTCGCAGAACTCAGAAGTCACATTAACACGCGAGCAGGAGGTTGCGGGAATAGGGAGGATTTTTCTTTTGAACCCAAGCGTCATATTCGTGAAACTAAAATGAAACGGTGTGTGGTTTCAGAAAATAATCCCGACGTCTTATACATTCATTTTGTATTCCTGACACGTCCCGCTAAAAAAATACGGCCTGGACTCGGTACAAAGATCCTGGAACCTTAAGATCAGCGAGTTTGCAATGATTAGAGATTCTTCAGAAGTATCACCTTGGTGGAACTGCCCACTGACACGGCTTTGATTAAAAATGCTACCTACATTTTCTCTCGAGCAAAAATGGTGCGTATCCAACCTTTGAACATCATTTCAGCACTCGAGATGACTTCACTCAATCCGTTTGTCGTCTGTTTATCCGCGCTGTCAGTCCCCATTGATGAAAGCGGTTCATGGAAATACACGTCGAAAAACATTTTCGCGCCGCCTATCATTTACCAAACTGCCCTCGACGCCGTGATCGTTATCAATTTCAGCATCATATCCCCACCAGGGCGGCACGGCGGCGCGTCGGTTAGCGATTCCGCCTCACGGAAAGAAGGTCCCTGGTCCAGTTCTGACGGTCTCTGTGTATGTATTCTCCAGTTTCCTCCAACAATTCAAAATCATGCCGCAGCTTAATCAGACCCCCAAAGTTGAGCGAATGTTGTATGTCTCTATAAGCGAGTGAATGAATGGCTGTATGTCTCTTCCTTCCCATAGTCAGCCTGCCTCATCAACAAGGCCCAATTCACACTGTCCCAACCCCTCTATTGCACTACTTTGCGCCGCTTTGCCCCACCATCGCCCCGATTTCACTCTTAATGTATTCATTTATTAATTAGGTCATGTATTTATTTATTCATTTATTTGATTGTGGTACTGTGATGGAGTGGCGAGGGGTCCAGGTTGAACCCGGCCTCTCGCCCAATCACTGTTGAGATAGGCTCCAGTGCCCGTGCAATCAAGTGCAGGATAAGCGATATAGACAATGAACGAATGACTGAAAAAAATGGTTACACATTAGTGGGATGCAACCCAGTTCACATGTTTATACTGATTCTTCTTCTTTTGGCTTTTCCCCTCAGGGGTCACCACAGCGAATCAACCTTCTCCATCTAACCCTGTTCTCTGAATCCTTCTCTCTCACACCAACTACTTTCATATCCTCTCTCACTACGTCCGTAAATCTTCTCTCCCCTCTTCCTCTAGACCTGCTGCCTGGCAGCTCCTGTTCCAGCATCCTTTTACCAATATATTCTCCATCCCTCCTCTGTCCATGACCAAACCACCTCAGTCTGGGTTCTCTGACCTTCTCTCCAAAACATCTAACATGTGCTGTCCCTCTGATGGACTCATTCCCGATCCTCTCCATCCTGGTCACTCCCAAAGAGAACCTCGACATCTTCATCTGTGGTTTATACTGTTAATATCCTGTCTATATATTGTTCTATACTGTTCTATACTGTTATATATATATATATATATATATATTAGTTTTCTATTTTTGATGACTTTTTCTTGCACTGTCCACTTTCTGCCTTGAGCGGCTGAAGTTTCCCCACTGTGGGAAAATTCAAGGAATATTCTCCTCTCTCCTATTGTACGGCAAACGCATATCATTGCAAGAAGAGTGTTGCCCCTGACAATGGTGACGCGGACGCCCCCTCCCGTGCAGAGGTGGACCAACAACTGTCGGTTCAGTACCTGCCGCTCGTCCCCTGAACGCGTCAGACGCCCGGCTCCCCACCCCCACCCCGGCACCACATTTGTTTGCGAGTCATTGCATTACGCCGAAGAGCGAGTTGAGTGGGAGGCGGATAAGAGGGCGGGAAAGAGTGCGGGGGATGGAACACGCTCACTTTGTGGACCAACAGCTAATATACAGTCCCATCGAGTTTTTTAGCGTGTGAGTGAATAATTGTGCCGCCCCCCCACCCCTTCTCCCTTTTCCCCTGATGAGCTCGACTTGATTGAGCCAATATCCGCGGACGTTAGCAATAATTATCTGCAGACGCAATGAACAGCGGACTCATTGTCATTCAGCTGATATTGAAAAGTTGCCGCTGTTCATTATGTGATCCATTACCGCGAGACAGCAACATCACTTAGGCCCGCAGTGATAGATCGTGTCAGTATCTGGCTGCTTTGACCACCAGTGAAATTGACATTGCTGGAATATTACCCCGATGAATTTCGGGACGCACGGGGATTGTGAACGATACCTCGGCGTCATTATCGGCGTTTCACTTCCGTCGAGACAAGACAGACTGTGGAGTCTGTTGTATAAGAAGTGAGACAAAATAGAAAAAGATTATTTTGTCTTGGATATAATGGTTTTTTTTTTATTATCCAACAAATCTCATCACTATAAAATGTGTTGACGGCAATATTTAATCGAGGAAACCACTTTCATAGATTTGTATATAGGACGACGATCGGCCCGAATTCGGAAAATCATCGAAATTTACTTTGAAGGTCAAGCAAGAGTGGGTGAATTGGGAGACAGTCCAGACAGAAACTGGATGATTTCGCCAGACGTTTCTTCAGTTCTAATAGACTGTGGGGAGTTTCCAGTGTATAACTGCTGCCGTCGGGAGTTGGGCGTTGGTCCAAGCTGAGAGGGTTCATCATGTTACCGAGTGAGCTGTTTTGCAGCTGCACGACAAAACGACCGGACATCTTTTGTTTCACGCAATCAACACATTAGCCTTACGATGACCTACTCGGATTCCAACTCAGGAATTAGCACCTATGTTCCCCAAATGATAATCTCATCTACCCCATTCTGGCTCGGTGCTGCTAAGCAACGCGCTTATTATCACAATAAAATCTCTCAACTGGGACCGACAGCCAACACCCAAACCCAGCAGTTATACAGTCGCCCCTTTTCGGGGGTTCCCTTCCCGAACCAGCCGCGATAAATAAAAATCTGCAAAGTTTATATATGTTAAAGCTACATGACCTTTCCAACACTCTTTTTTAACTTTCCCCACACTCGTATAAACACTTCCTTGCTTCTCCTTTGCTTCAACATGTCAAGAAGTTGAACACTTTTTCTACAATGGATCTTCCTCTGCTTAGGTTTGGTGCCAGATACCTTCGAACAGGGGGGTCAAACTCAAATACAAAGTGAGCCAAATTTCAAAACTGGGACAAAGTCTTGGCCCAACATTGATATTTATTGAAAAAAAATCTTCCTCCAGATAACAACAAACCTTTTCCTTTGGATCTGCACAACTTTTGCTTAAAAACTGAATATGGAACAAGTAAAGCTTAATACTACACAATATATAACTTAATATTGCACATATGCGAAATCGAAATTCAAATTAAAAAACACATCAATGCTATTTATGTCTAACTTAAAAATTAAATAGAGATTGCATGTGTCTTCTGGATTAAATTTCAACAGCAACCTTTTTCCTCAAGCTAATAATACACGTAAAACTAAAATAACTATTTTCTGCCTTTCTTTTCACAATTTTTCAGAGGGGTAGCACAGCGCCGTTACTAGCATAAGGTCACAATGACTACACACACACACACAGCACTGACAACACAGTGTGTGTACCACAGTAAAATATTTGAAACGCAGTAAATTAAAATCACACAAGAGTAAAATTACCTTTTGACCTGCAGGTTCAAGTACATTTAAACTCTCGTCACATTCCTATTTAGTCCAAAATGGCGCCTGAGTTTTTTTATTCAGCTTAAAGAATGTGTTGATATGAAATAACATGGTTGATAAACCCTAAAACAGCAGGAAAAAAAGAAAGAAAGAAAAAAAGAAAATCCCTGATTTTCTTTTCCATTTTTTCTTGACCTTTTTTTTCCCTTTTTGTATGTTAGCATAAGGTCGCTCTGACTGCTGTCAACACCTTCAGAGCATTCTGGGATTTGTGGTATTAGCGGTATTAGCATGCGCTGTAGGCTATAATATCGTAGTCATTTGGTATGGCTTCACGGGCCAAATATAATTACACTGGGCCAGAGTTTGACACCTATGCCTCAGAAGATGCAGAGGGTTTGGGCGTCACAGCAGGAGTTTTAATAAATTGAAAAACATTCATGGATAATTCACACAAACATAACAACTCAGAGGAAAAGTGCAAGTACCGATCGCATGTCGATGTGAAATGGAAACTACGGCTAAAACAATGATGCGGTTAATTGATGGAATTTTGTGGGGGGGAAAGAGACACCGACAGCAACAGCGAAAGAGAGACCGAGGAAGTGTGTGATGAAGTCATTCTGAGGCTGTTCAAGTCTGACACCAAAGAAGACGACTTTAGTGGTTTTAGTGCGAAGGAAGAAGACGAGGATGGCGATCAGCTGGAGTAGGACAGAGCGACGATAGAATATGGATGGATGGAGGGATTTTTCCTTGTGTTATTTATTATTAATGTTTTTCATCAGCCGTGTTACAGCCACTGTTTGGAAAAAAAGCATTTCCAGTACGTATTTGTGGATGTTACCGGTTTGTATTTAATTCAAAGTAAGAAAAACAGTTTCTGTGTAACATCTTTCTGGGTAAAAATCTCATGTTACAACGTGGACACCAGTGGCATATAGACAAGTGTGGCCTATATATATACACATATATTTATTCATTGATTTTTAGCCGGTGTGGCTGATATTCAGGTGCGCTCCATAGTCCGGAAATTACGGTAATTTAAATAAGAAAATATAAAAATACATTTGTACCGGAGAATAAGTTAAAAACCCGTAATACAAGGTGAACTGCGATTTTGGCGAAGGACGACTGTATACCGGAAACTCCCCGAAATCTATTGGAGCTGCAGAAGCTTCTCTAAAGTCCAGTTGCCACAAGAAGATTTTACGACGACTTACAAGGACCTGGATGACTGAGAACCTCAGCGGACACAAGATGGAAAGACTTGTCTTCGAAAAATTGTGATTAGGGCTTTTACGCTCCTTGACTGCCCCCCATCCGCGCTCTGGTGTATTAATGATCCTGCTCTGAGGGGCTTTGGAATGAACCCAGATGACTGCCTTTCAGGGTTATCGCCGAACTATTAACACCGCCGCACGCAGCCAACATCATTTCCTCATCTTTGTCTGAGATGTACAGCGTTAGCTAACGAGAATGGTTTACAATTTCAATATTTACACACACACCCACACACACACACACACACACACACACACACACACACACACACACACACACACACACACACACACACACAAACACACACACACACACAGGTGGCCTGGGAACCTGGTGATTCCTACATTTGTCAACGCACATCACGTTACAATCATTCATTTATTAATGAAAATGCGTCAATTAAATGCCTGATCAAGTAGAAGCATGGGAGGAAATGGTACTGGTTATCTTGAATAAAAAAAAGAGAAAAAAAAATTAAAAAAAAAATGTTTGAAATGTTTTGAAAAAATAAATTCATACTTTATCTTGAATAAAAAAATGGGGGAAAATGAAAATAAGGTTTAAAATGGTTTGAAAAGGTAAATAAATTAATTAAAGAAAACGTTTGACAGTATTGTCACCCCACCCCTGTGAAGTACTGAATGAAATAAATAAATAAATCAATAAATAAATAAAAATAATTTCCCAAAAAAGATCATTTGGCAAAACTTTAGTTCCAACAAAAAACATTTTTTAACATTATTCACAAATAAAAATGCTCTTTCATGAAGTGAAGAAATATTAGCAACATAACATATTGTGAGGGGGTATTAGAAACCGTCCAATAGCTGCATTGAACATTCTATTAGAGGTGAATAATGGAAGCGTGACCACATGGGCTTGCAAGTTCAGCAGATCAAGGAAATCCTCCTCAAACACGATGACATTAAAAAATATGCACAATAAGTGCACTGCACGACAGTGTTTGTTTCCAGTCATTAAACGAAAAAGTGAAAATTGTTTCTGCGCTCGCATTCCCCCTCAAATGACAGACCATCAAGGCGGAGACAGCCAACTGGGAATAATCCCTGCCAAGTACTTGTTTTCAGACTAGCTGCTTGGTCAACCATACTCCGGCTAATTAAACATCTACATGATGTCTCAAGTTACAATGTTTTGTTATCTAAAGTGGACATAATCCAGTGGGAGCTGGTGGGAATCCGCTGGGAAAGAGGCCGGGAGGAGCCGATCAAAACGTCTAACGCCTCAGCGATTCCCTTACACTGCCACACACAACAGTGTGTGTACCACAGTAAAATATTAGAAATGCAGCAAATTAAATTCACACAAGAGTAAAATTACCTTATGACATCCAGGTGCAAGTACATTTAAACGTCTCGTCACATTCCTACTTTGTCCAAAACGGCACCTGAGTTTGTTTATTCAGCCTAGAGAATGTGTTGCTATTGAATACCATGTTTGATGTGTGAGAAAATCCCTGATTTTCTTTTCCATTTTCTCTTGCCCCTTTTTCTCCCTTTTTTTTATCCCTCTGAGAAAATTGACTGGTTAAATATAGATGGCGGCGCCGTCACTCTGAAAGGAAATAGGAGTTTAAAAATTAGTTTGAGAAAACTTCTAATTGTCTTTGTCGCACCCAAGTTTCTGATTTAGTTTCCAAAGACCAAAGACTACAAAGTGAGTGCGCATTGGAGATAAAAGTATGAAATAAAAGCATTTTCTTTTGTAACTTTAACACTCATTTATTAGTTATCAGTTAAATAAGTTGTAATTTCTTATGCATAAAAAATAGATGAGTTTGAACAACTGTTTCTTCCATAGGTCTGTGCAACCTTATATTTCCATATACCGTATGTGCACCGTATGCAGTAAAGACTTGGATTTTATTTATTTATTTTCACATTTACAAATTTAAATAAATAAATGAATCAATAAATAAATGGAGTATTTAATTAGGCGCGCCAGCATGCTGCCCCGATTAATTACAAAAATAATGAAATTACATTGTAAAGAAAATAACACCCTGATACGTCTGAGAGTGCGTCACATTTATCATCTGGTTAGCGCCCTGCATGGCAGCTCCGACACCATCAGAATGCGTGAATGACTGAACTTAATTTAGCGAAAAGCGCCGAGAAGCCACCAAAGGACAAAAATGATTTTAAATGGCAATGATTGACTTCAGACGTCCATGTTTACTCCTCATCCGTTCCCTTGTAGTTTATATAGAGTTTGTGGCCCCGGCGTGTAAAACCATTTGGATCTCTGATCTGTTGTTACAGTGTGAAACTTTTTTTTTTTTTTTTTCAACCACGTACTCACATTGCAGTGTAACACAAGCTGTTTTTTTTGTTTTGTTTTGTTTTTTTAACATCGTTATCTGCGTCCCTGTGTGGCTCTGCGGGTGACAACATCACACCGACTGAATGTGTGTAAATGACTTGTTTATCATCCCGAATGTGCTCTACTTGTGGCTTTGGTCCTCCATAAAGGAAAAAAAAAAAAAAGAAAAATAATATATATATATATATATATATCTATATATATATTAAGAAATACACAGAATAAAGTTCTTCGGATCAGAGTCATGTTATTACAATTTTTTTTTTTTTTTACTTTGCATTTCTTAGTGAGCCGAAACTTGAGTTTGGGAAAAATTTAAAAGCCTTGTCGCCGTTTCAGTCAAAGTCAAAGAAGTCAGCAAAATATTCAATGCAGACTGTTCGGGTTCTAAGAACTGACATGGGCTAGGTGAGAAAAGGAAATGTTCAAGAACTGTCCAGTTCCAAATTGATTCTACTAACTCCCCTCCTCCTCCGGGGGACCTTTTTTATTTTAGCAGTAAGGCAGTAAGGGGCCGCTGCCGGGGCCGCTGCGACGCAGGCGTCTGAGATGCGCACCTGATAAACAAACCACAGCAAAGAAAACCAAAACGACATGGACAACATGGAAAGCCAAGCTGCCGCAGCATTCATGTTCTGGGAATAATAATCGTGGGCTATCTAATGGGTTGAAGTGTTTTCTTTTCATTTCCTCCCTGCAGTGCTTCGCCGTGTGAAGAACCCCGTTAGCTAACTCCACACTTGTTTTTGACCAAAATGTGTATGTTCCTCTGCAAGTCCCGGTGATCCCTTTGCGTCATGGCATGCCAGAAGACCTACGGGGCCCCCACGTTCGTTGGTTCTTTCCATTCTGTTGCAAGAAAAACAACTGACCAGTGAACACATCAGTACAGCGGCCCCTTAATATACGAATCATTTTATATCCAAATCTTTTAAGATACGAAGCGCGATTTAAGCTAATCTTATCCTCAAAATACAGAAAAGAATTCATATTGCGAATACGAGAAAATCAAAATTTGTGCGGTACGCGCCGAGCGAGCTCCCACAACTCGAACACGCCTCATGAGGCCGCCGCATTGTCGTCGCTGCTCGCTGCTCTCATCTTAAAGAACGCCTCGCAGCTTCCAGCATCCCTCGGTCACTCCGTTCGGGTAGTTGGTTCGGTACGTATATCTCGTGTCGTGTTCCTGCCTCTTGTGGCATCGTTTTATATCTTTCTGTTTATTTTGTGTATTTTTTTAAGGCCCTAAGAGAGCAAGTGAAGGCAGAAAGGAGACACATTCAATGGAAATTAAGCACCAAATAGTAGCAAAGCACGAACGTGGTGCACGTGTGACCGACATCGCACGTGAATATATTCGCAAAGCATCCATGATATGTACCAAAAAATTAATTAGTGGTCTGTTATTTCAGAATAGAATATTCCTTCATCTGTCCCAAAGTGGGGAATTTTCAATTTCATTTCATTTTTTAATGGGGAAAATTCATTTACGATACGAAAAAAATCAACATACGAACCCACTCCTGGAACGAATAAAATTTCGTATCTTAAGGGACCGCTGTTTCTGTCAATGGGCATGGCTTATGAGTTCAATCAATCAACAAGCACTTCCGTAAAAATCGGAACAGTTGAAAGACCGTGCCTCGGATTAGCAGCTAAAATGAATCTAGGAGCTGAGGTCCCGGGTGCACAAAAGAAACGTCTGAGTTTCTGAAAAAGTTCAACACTGCAGAAAAGTTCCCTCATTGTGAAAGCAGCTAATGAAAGATGCATCGGTTTTGGTGGGGTTTCCGTTTTACCTGCCGATAATCTGGTCGGGACGTCACGACACTGTTGAAAAAGGCATTCACCATGGGATCACGGTGGAAAACGAGTTCAGCGTTTCCACCGCCGTGTCCCGTTTCAATAACTGATAAAGCGAAGTGGCGGTAAATCCGTGACTAACATGAAAGGGCTATTCTTCAAACTCATAAAAAACGAACGATAGTCTCTTTGTAATGCAGACCTCGGGGAGTAAATTGAGCAAAATTGATTTTTTTTTAAACTCATATTTAACAATGGCAGAATATTATGACATCAAGCGGGGCTGTTACGTGAAACGATTTTTATCTTTTCTCTTTTTTTCTTTTTATCGGATCTTTTGGCAAAAAATAAAGAAGGTCATAACTCTGTGCTATTTGACACCTGTGTGAGCTGCTCTGATCGTTAGCGTCGTAAATCTTGAAATACCGTCTCAAATTCGACATCCCTCTCGGTGCATTACCGAGATATCGCAGCCGGTGGGCGAAATCTGGGAGAGGCGTGAGGACCCGAGCGGGATCTCCTCATCTCAGACACCGTTCATATACTATCCGTGAAGAGCCCGGAAGGCAAAAGGCACACACGCGGATTATTATTCCACCGCGGTACCAGGATGTCAGCAGAGGGGCGAAGCACGACCGCAGACAAAATGTAAATACGCCGGCGTATAATTCCCGCATATGAATTCTGCGGCGCAGAACATCAGTTGTCAGCCGCCGGAGCGAAGACCGAGTTGATTGTCTCCGGGCCGGCTCGGATCACGAGCCTCGGCCTGGACCCACGGCAGACCCACGGCAGACCGAAACCCCCCTCCGGCTTTTCAGCCCTTTGATTTTCTCAAATCCGAGAGGAAAAAAAACAAAACAAAACTTGGGTGTGTAGAAAATCACGTGGGGGACTGGAACCGAGCAGCGACAAGATGGTGCGACATGACCACGCTCTGTAGATAAGTGCCGCCTTGACATTGTCTCACGCGCAAATACATGAGTATACACACACGCGCGCACACACACACACACACACACACACACACACACTGGGGAAGTTAGGGTCAAGGCTACAGATGAAGGTCTGCATGGATTTAAGTCATGTACTTGTCAAACCAAGGTGGCGAGGAGAGGACCATACATGCGCGCTCACACACACACACACACACACACACACACACACACACACACACACACACACGGGGGCGGGGGGGGGGAGGAGTCACTCTG
>CAAKHD010004266.1:2526-14056 GCA_901007705.1 Fistularia tabacaria
CAGATTTGGAGCGGTCACCCCCCCCCCCCCCCCCCCCCGATATCTGGTACCAAGACATTAGCAGGAGATACTGTAGTTTGCGAATGAGAATTTGTCACAAAGGTATCGCCGTCTTTTGCGGCAGATGTTCGGGAACCTCTTTTGAACAATTTCTGGCTTTACATACCTCACTAGACATGTTGTAAGGATTTCCATCAAATGAGGTAAGGACTATGGGGATGTGGGATGTAGACTGAAGGACTTTTAGAACTGCTGGAAAAGGATTTGCTATATGGAGGAGGTCATTCAGCTATATCTATGTTATGTTGTCAAATGTTAATTAGTGTCAAAGCCGTGAGTGAAGTTGACGGCCTGCTGAATGGGCTTCGGGTGTTGTCCTGCATCCGGCGCTTACAAAATAAAAGGCTGCCAGAACAATATTCCTGCCTTGTCTTTTCTAAAGGACGAGCCCCACAGCTCGTTACAGCACTCTCATCGTCAAATCCGTCCGCCAGCATATAGCCTTTCTGCACCAGCTGAAAGGCCCCTGCTTTTTTTTTGCCATGAACCTCGCCCACTTTAAATTCTGGCCAATCTCACGATAGCTCTTGGACACCATACTAGAAAAAAAGTCCCCATTTCTCAGGAGTATACAGAGGCCTTAAGCCCATTAGGGTCTATATCTCAGACTTGTATGTCCATCATGTCCCATCATTCCTTGACTGAGATCTGGGGAATGTGGGGGATAACTTCAACTCCTTGAAAACGATTCTTGAGGCTGCTCAGAACCATTTCTGAACTCTGTGTCGGCAAGCATGGTCCTGCCGGTGGAGCCACAGCTATCAAGGAAAACCTTTTTACTGGAGGCCGAGACTTGGTCTGTAACTGCGTTCAGCAAGGTGGTTCCTGTCAAAGTAACACCCTTATGAATGGCAGGACCCAAGGTGTCTGAAAAGGACATCTTCCAGAGTGTCACACTGCCTCCCTTGACTGGTCCTCTTCCCATAGAACCATACTTGAACTGGTAAGAGTCCTCAATCACGCTGAGATCCGGTGCAGGATCTTTCAGTGGCGGGTCGGGGTCAACGAGGACACCATGACACACAACAGAGTGTGATGGACCAACGGTAACTTCAGCACTGTGAGGTCCAGCAGCTCTCCTTCTGGATCCGACTGGACGGGCCAGCCTTCACCCCCCCACACATACACCGGTGACGTTGTGTGTGTACAGGATTAGTTAGATGCCTCCTGTTTACAGACGAGTTTTGGTCGTGCATCCGCAGTACCAAAATACACTGTATGCCCACAGGTGCGCTAGTTGTGTGCGCCCACAGGTGCGGAGGATGTGGACGCAGCAATGGAAGCAGGTGACGTGCATGCTAGTCAAATACATGGATACGCGACCTCATTATGAACAAACCGAGCTTTTGTCTCCAGTTTCCATGGCGGCTAATTATTTGGCTTGTATTGTGTTGTCATTGTGCAAACGGGTCCATTCACCTGCTGGCTTTGTGCGTGCCACTATTACGACTTGGTGAGTCACTGAGGGCCAGGAGAAGGAAGGCATAAAGGCCCCCGAGATACAGGGAGGAAGAGACAGAACAAAGAGACAGGGATGTCATTCAATGGGAATTGAATGTTAAATGCGGCGGAGGGTAAAGAATAGGTCGGGCTCGCCAAGTCCAGCTTTATTTTGAGCTCTTCAAATAGTGCAACAGAAACAGGATTTCCAACACATGTCAGTCCAGGCACCGGTCTACCGGATCAAAAGTTTCTGCGAGTACTACAAATACTACTACGGACAGCATTGGGCCGTCAAAACTACTCATTAGATTTAGTTGCAAAAAACGAACTGTACACTTAAGTCTAGTGATCAGCGTCAAGAGAAATTCTTCAAAAATCGAGATTCTAGCTGGGGTCGAAAAGACTTCAAGCTATAGTTAATGAGGTGATCCCGTGCTTCTGAAAATTATCACACACTACCTCTCACACGCACACAATCAGCGTTTGAAGATAAGAGCAGCAGCAGAAGCGGCGGCAATGAAAGGATTATCTCGGTTAATAAAGACATGAAGATTCAAATCAAGATGAAAGAAGCTGAAAGGTTGAGCTTCTCCTCGTCAGGGGCGACAGAGTCGTGGAGCAGGAAGTTAGGACGTTTCATTCACTGTTCTGTTGGTGGACAGATTATATCGGTTGATTCAGGCTGCCTGTCTGTTTGTGTTTGTGTGGGTGTGTGTTATAATGAAAGCAGCACTCAGCAGTGTATCTGAGCCAATAAAAGCTCTGATCAATAAAACACAAGCTTTTGACATGGAGCCAGATCAACACATTCACTCTCCCCCTCCCTCTCCCTCTCTCTCATTACTGTTTGTGTTCACAACCAGAAAAATCACCAACTTCTCAGACGTAACAGCTAGTAGAGGCATTAACCTGCTGTCCAGGTGTCCTCGTATCAAAATAAAAGAAGTGCCACCTGATGTCCTAATGTCATGCAGTAGTATGGCGGTAACATCTAGCAGAGGTATAACCTGCTGGCCAGGTGGACTGCTGTCCACCAAGGTAATAGTTAGCAGAAGTGCTCCCTGAGTCAATAGCTAGCAGAGATACTTCCTGCTGTCTAGGTGAACTTGTTTCAAGGTAACAGCTAGCAGAGTTACTACCTGCTGTCCAAGTGTACTAATGTCCATCAAGGTAACAGCTAGCAGAGGTACCACCAGCAGAACAGCTAGCTGAAGCACGAACTGCTGTCCAGGTGTACTACTGCTGAAACAACAGCGAGGTAACAACAAGCAGAGGTACTTCCTGCTGTCTGTGTGTACTGGTATCAAGATGACAGTTAGGAGAGGCACTACCTGCTGTCCTTGTGTATTCCCCTGCCACCATTCAGTATATCTGGCCCTCTTTTGAAAGCAGTACGTGCAGATCGACACAAGATTAGTTTAATACCTCAATCTTGGAACAAGGAACTCTGGTATCCCATGTATCCCAAATAGCACACGCAGCAGCACCCCTGTGTGGCTGGGTGTGTTTCACGTGACACTTTATGCAAATTCCTACCGCAGTGACTGTCGACTGAACCGCTTCGGACCATTAGAACGATGATGAATGGACGATTCTCTAAGAGCACGCGTATAAGCACGCGCACGCACACACACACACACACACACACACACACACCATTTACTTCAGATCGAGGTGAGAATCCAGACGCACTGATTGAAGGAGAGGAAAATGGAAATCAATAACATCCGAGATGCAGGATGGGATCAGCTGATATGATCATGTGGTCAGCGCTGATGCAGACATAAATAGAGGTCATAAATGTCTAATAAAGGCCTGCCGTTGCTTTTATCATGTATTAGGGTCAGTAACCCGCATCTCTGTCTCCCCATGACGCTTCATGCTGGGGAAACACCTCGTCTTCCCTCCTCCACAGGATTCTCTCCTGACATCAGGAAGACACTCTTGCCAAGATGTCCTCCCACGTGTCGCTCCCACGCATAGCGCAGACTCCTGTCTCGCTAAATCCCCTTTTCTGTCTTTCCCTCGCCGACTCCTGCAACATCACCGATCTCAAGTCGATGGAATTATCCATTTTTGACGAAATCCCATCCGCAACAAACACTACATCCATTGATGAAAGGGATGTATAGGGTGACCTCTGACCCCGACTGCCCATAACAGCTCAGTCACGCCACAGCAATCTCTGAATCGATGTCCTATTATTAAATTGGTAAAGGTTAGGTTACATGGACATTAGAAAACACACCTCAGGTGTTTCAGGAATTCATATGTATGAATATGATGGTGCAATGAATCTCTCAGATTGACAGGACTCTTCCTGGATTCATTCGTCAGCACTTTAATGGACGACATGCAATGGTGTGGAAAACATGGCTTCTTTCACAGAGCGCCGCTCCTCCTCCTCTTCAGCTTCATTAAATTGCTCATAACGGAGATAAAAAAAAAAAAAAAACCCTCAGTGTTCTGTTCTCCTGACCTCCTGCAAAGTTTCATACTTTCTACCTACTGGATTCGGACCGAGACAAAGGGCTCAGAGAAAGAGACAAAATTAGTTTTTGTCTCTTTTCAACTTCAGGTTAAAGCAGACGATCGCTGCCTTTTTCATATGACATTTATGTCTTTCCTTCATATATGCTTTTCAATAAAATTATACAATCATACAAGTTAATATTTGTTCTTGTCGATCATCAGGAGAGGGTGCTTCATGTTACTTTTCTCCGGTGTTGGCTATTAACCACTATGTTTACATCGAACATGTCTCCTGGCTAAATTGGGAGGGAGGGTGGAGGTCATACCCACATTAGCCCCGAGGAACTTTTTGCAGCTCTTGGGAACCTCTTCTGGAACCAGGCCATTTGTTTGTGCATTTGGACAGCATAGGAACAATGAACTAGGACCTCAGCTCCTAGACCCATTTTAGCTCCTAGGCAGCAGTCTATTTAGGTTTCCACAGGAACTCATAAGAAGCTGGTACTTGGTGATTGATGGAACTCATGAGCCACAGCCATTACCAGATACTTTTAAAAAACTATATTAGTCATCTGTTTTCTTGCGAAAGAACGAACACAACCAGTGAGAAATGGACCAACGAAGAGGTCCAAGCTCTTCTGGCCTGATATGCCAGGTCTAGCAGCAGAACATCAACACTTTAGCCAAAATAAGTGCGGCGTTAGCTAATAGCGGGGTTCTTCACACAGCAAAGCAGTGCAGGGACAAAATAAAAACACTTCACCCATCTAACAGTCCATGGTTACAACTCCTGCCATGCAGAATATGACTCTGAGGCAGCTTTGCTCTCCATGTTGTCGTCTTCCTCTTCCTCACAGTGGTTTGTTTTTGAGTGTGGAGCTGAAGGTACACCTCACACCGGTCCCTACTGTGGTCGCTTATTGCCTGTGCAAATACAAAACTAATTACGACCCCCTGGAGGAGGGTAATTCCTCCCGATTCAACGTGAACTTCTCTTTTCTGACTGAAGGCGGATAATGACTAAACACAGACAAGGCATCCGGTGGTGCTAACACATGCATTAGCATAACAGTTTGTGTCTCAGCGATCTGTACAGAACAGGACACCCATTGACCTTTGACCCTCGATTTAAGCAAGAGGAAACAGCCAAGAATTTAAAAATGAATGAATTAATTAAAAAAGGGCTGCCTGAGGGACGAGCTCGACAGGCAACTAAAGAGAGAGCACTTCAACAGACTAGGGTGGGCTCGGGAACCAAAACCGGGAACGCAAAATAAATACTTGCAAAAGAAAAATCCCTGCATCATTATATCCCCTCAAAGAACTGTATTTGACATTGGAAGCCTAACTTCTATTCAACCGGGTTCAACTTTCGGCAAAATTCCGCAGAAGTAAAAACCTCGGAGGAGTCAGTCGTGCAGATTTGAACTCCGTCAGTGGGTCATGGAGGCTTCGTGGGATTAGAAAATAGGGCAATTCGTTTTGAGGAGGGGGAGAAAAAAAACAGCCTTTTATCTTTAAGATAAACTTAGGATGGGGCTCGATTGATTCTGAATTTGAGCCCCAACGAGTGGTTGAGTGTTGACTGGCGATACTTTGCTTTCTTTAACTAGCAATGACATGGTTTTCCACAGCAAAGTTAGCATCAGTGACCTGTGCACTCGTACAATGCTAATATTATATGCTATATTATATGCGCTAATACAATGCTGATGTTACCAAGCTGTGCGCCATACAAAGCTGATATGACTGACCTGCGCTCTAGCACAAAGCTAATATTACTGACCCACATGCTAGCCTTAGATTTGAGATGCTACCAGAAAGTGGAGATGCTCCTGTGTTCTGCAAACTGTCCCCCAAGAACTCGGGCTCTGAGAAACGTTCAGTGGTGCAAATAAAACCGAGATTAAGATGCGTTATTTTTTCTGAATTAAACAATCGAAATTAAGTTATCAAAGTCCAAGCTTTGATGTCAACCTCTGGATCCTGCGTAGAATCTACTTGCAGCGTTTTCAAACATGTGAACACCTCTGGTCAGGTGACTGAAAGGGATGGCACCACGAAGTGATGACATCATGGACTCACCTGACAGTGAAGTCATAAGAGCAGGATGCCAACGCAGTCCGACAGAAGGGGGAAAACTGTAACAAGAACAAAACAGAAGAGGCTGAAGGGGTGGCTGCGTTCAATGGCTTCGAGAGCGTGTCACATGGCCTTCCCCAGTGCTGATAAATGGATTGTGATTAGAATGAGTTAAAAGTGACCGTGCTGTAGATTTTGACGTGCCTGTTTCTCAACATAGTTCCCTGAAAATTCAATTAAAATATCCAAAATATGCCAAAAAAAAAGGGAAAATGGGGGCTAAATGTTAGCCAGCCACGTCTGCTAAGGGCACTGAAAACAGCCCTTCAACTCCTGATTAGACATTTTCAGCTTTTCTCACCGCTCAGCAGAAACACTGAAGGCTCCGCTGAGACTCCATAATGATCTCCTCCATTTACTTCTCCACGTCTGACACGGGGTCAGACGCCGGACTCCCTCCTCCTCCTTCAAAGGCAGCTCTTTAACTTTCTATCATCTGCAGATACAGGAGTTGGAGAAAACAGGATCTGATCCTGCATCTCTAATCAGACCTGAATAAATTTGATGATTATCTGTTTTGAAAGAAATTATAATTTGTTTACAAGATGTACTAACACAAATATAATCATACTATTATAGCCTAACACCAATCGTGAGTACTTAAAATCAGCCCGAAAAATGATGAAGAAAGTTTTCACGACGTATCCAATAATACCTTAATAGTGATAAACACATGTCTTGATTTGAAAAGAAATCACCTGAACAGAACCAATAATATTACCTAAAAATACAATACTGAAAGTACTATGAGAAAAGAAAAGAAACAGATGGATTTTTTTTTTTTTAAAACAGCAAGATAAATAATTCGAAAACAATATAGCAGAACCGAGATAAGGGAATCCCAAATTCAATGAAGAACAAAGTTTAAATCTAGAAAAACTCTATTTTCCAGTGACGAAATGGAACGTGATCTTCGGGGGATTTTGGGGGTGAACGGATTTGGCGTCTCAGGGACTGTCCTCATAATGATGTCCGAAGAAGTGTGTGTGTGTGTGTGTGTGTGTGTGTAGATGCGTGTGTGTTTGTGCGTGTGCGGGTACCTTGACTCTGCGCACGGCGTAGGCGTGCCCTAAGAGTTGACTGACGGGCTGACGGACGTTCCTGAGATCCCAGACACAAACACTTCGGTCGACAGAAGCCGTAGCCACGACATTCTGAGCACAATCACGCACATACACAGTCACACACACAAACACACAAAACACAAACACACACTCACACAAAAACACACAAACACACACACAGTGAGTCATTGTTTCACATGCACCACTATTACAAAATCTATGCCACAAAAACAGGCTTCCGTGTAGAAGAGGCGACAAAATAGATTAAATACGGATCTTAACAAATTAATATTTAATGTAAACAAACAGAAATATTAAACTAAGCAATTTAACTATGTAAATCATTCATTTAAACCTTCTGGATATGTCGGAAAATTACTGTGTTACACGTGATTTTTCCCTTCTTGTTCAAGGAATTTATCCAAACCTTTGACCAAAACCCTACAGTTAAATATATTTCAATCCAAAACTTAACAACAAAACTTGGGTCCTAAAACGAGTGAACGTTACACAAAGGACCCACATCTTCTTATTAACATCTGAAACGGAGGATAGACTGTAGCGCATTCATTTGAATTAATTAATTCCCAAAAATTTATCACACTTTAATTTGCATTGTGTTTCTCAGTGCCCGAGTTCTAGGGGGACAGATTAAACCAAGGTAATATTTGATTTGTACAAGCAACCAGGTCAGTAAAAGTATCTTTGTACTAGTGTGCAGGTATTAATATTAGCTTTGTGCTAGCATACAAGTTGGTTATATACGCTTTGAACTGGCACACAGGTCAGTTATATTAGCCTTGTACTAGCACACAGCTTGTAATATGAGATTTCTACTGTCACACAGGTTAGTTATATCAGCTTTGTATGAGCGTGCAGGTGGGTTAAGTTAGCATCGTGCTCGCACACAAGTCGATAATATCTGCTTTGTCCTAGCTCGCAGGTTGTTGATATTAGCTTTGTTCTAGCATGCAGGTTGGTTATATTTGCTTTGTACTAGCATGCAAGTCGGTTATGTTAGCTCTGTACTAGCGGACAGGTCAGTAATATTAGCTTACCCTAGCACGCTGATGGGGAAACAAAAACAATTCTGAAGTTTAGGTTCGTGCACATTCATTAATTTATCAAGCATGCTTACATTTCTTTTTCTCATGTCAAATATTGAAATATGATTAATTAATTTCAAGTCTGACGCATTCAATATATTTATCAATCAAGTCCCCCTCCAATCTGAATTGTTGACAGTTGCAGCTAATCTGAGGCAGAATGCGGAAAATTAATTCAAAACCTCGCAGCCACCTGGTCATATTTGCACCAATCGCAGCTGAGGATCTCGGCCTGGTGGGCGGCGATGGCCAGTCGACAGGCGGCGGCCTTCACGTCCCAGAGTCTCAGCGTCCCATCGCCTATGAGGAGACACATAATGGAATAAGATACATGTCACACGTCAGAAATCCCCATAATATCAGTCAAAACTTAAATAAGAAGATAAATAATTCTGTCCGATCAGGTGATATTCTGTAAGGCGTGTTCCAAGAGGAACGCCTGCCGAGTTCTTCAGAGAACAACGCTCTAATGCAGACATGTAGGTTAATTGAGGGGAAACAACTGCTGTTCCTGACCGGCTTTGGTTGTGTGTGTGTGTGTGTGTGTGTGTGTGTGTGTGTGTGCGTGTAGCTGTACGTCTGCCAACACACTGCGACAACCGTCCCGCAGCACTTTTACTTTCTGTTCCTCCCGGAGTGTCGGCAGGTTCAGAGCTCTAATTGCTTTCCTCCTTGGCGAGGGCCGGTTGGCACGTCTGACCTTCGTGTCCGTCCGCAGACGCCGTACTCTCGCCCCGATTCCCGGTCGACAATTAAGTTTTTCACATAAATAAGGTCCATCAGCTAGTAAAATAAGCGTGGAAGGGGCTGCAGTGAGGACAGCGGAGGAACCAGGAGGAGAGGGGTCACGGGTAACATCACATTTTTTTATAACATCGTTTAAAAACGTTATTGTTGACTGTGCCTTGGCAGCCGTTGATCAGTCCTTGTAGCAACTCCGCCTCTCGTGAGACAGCCACTCAAGATCAGCTCAGTTTCCCCGAGCTCAGTGGGAGTCGGAGCCGATAGCCGCTTTGAGGCAAAATAGTTCTCAGGACTGTCCAGCTCCAATTCTGTTCCAGGTGCTACCCTCCTCCGGGAGAACCTTTTAGTTTTGAATTAGCACAGACAGCAAAGGACGTGTGGGCGTGACGCAAGTGTCCGCAATGTGCACCAAAGCGCCACACTCGAAAACAAATCGGAAGACGACACAGAAAACATGGAAAGCAAAGTTGGCTCATCATTGATGTTCCGCATGGTGGGAATAATAACCATGAACTGTGAGATTGGCGACAGTGTTTTTATCTTCTCTCTGCACTGCTTCGCCGTTGCAACCCCCCCAAGCCAGCAAGGCTTGGACCTCTTCAACGGTCCATTTCTTGCTGGTTCAATTGATTGTCCCAAGAAAACAGCCGACCAGTGAACACAATTGTTTTAAAAAAAATGCAAGGGCGTGGCTTACGAGTTCCACCGATCAAAAGCCCCTGCCTTGGAGAGGTGCCTGGTTCCTCCACTGTCTGAATGCGCCAAGAAACAGCCTTGTAGCTGAAAAGGTTCCAGGAACTGTGAAAAGTTCCTACAATGCGAAAGCGCCTGCTGAAGGGAAAACAGATGCAAAGAGCTGAAGGACGGAGACCAAGCCAGTATCGGAAATCACATGACCCCTTCAGGGATAACGAATGTGTTGGATGTCAGAGTTGTCGGATCACTTTGTGTTGGTCTCGGGTCATTTTCAACCTTAAAGGTCCTGTTGGTTGTTTTTTTTTTGCAGGTCAGCGAGTGTTTCTCACAGCATGGTTGGTTTCCAAGTCGAAACTAGGGATGATTCCCAGGCACAGAATCAACACGAAGATTCACAAAAACAGAAATAGAGGAGGCTCAGAGAATTCCCATGTGTCACCATTGAGACAATGGGGTTTTACAAGACTTTGATTTGCAAAGTGACATTAAGAAAAGATAACCAATACGTCATTTAGAAAAGATAATCGATGTGAAGATAAAAATAAATGAAATTTAGAAACCACCTGAAGACATTACTTGGGCAAAACTACCAGTTAAAAAAAGCTTTACAGGAACAGATACGCAATTAGTCAGAATAAAGGAAATGTTCATCCAGAACAGCTGCAGGGAGCTGCAGGCGCCTGCAAACTCTCAGGTTCACTGTTAGAACAATAATAATAATAATAATAATAATAATATTACAATGAAGGCGCCTTTCTCAACACTCAAGGACACCCTACAGATACAAATAGACAATGCAATACAAAAATACAGATTCAAAAGAAACAATAAAAATAATAAAATGAAAAAACCAATAAAAGTGACAAGTGGAAAAAGTGAAAAAAAAAGTAATAATAATTAAATATAGAAAAAATAACCTCACTATCTTTTAGTTTTTGAAATTGTGATCCTCAGACTTTTTTTTCTTTTTCTTTTTAATCTCTCACCTGACATTCTAGTATTTTTGAGGGACTAGTCAGTAATCATTTGTTGATCTCTGGTACCTCTGGACACATTATATCAATAAGAACAACATCAACAATAATAGTTATAACAATAATAATAATAATAACAATAAAAATAATAATAATAATAATTATTATTATTATTATCATAATAATATAATTACTGGAAATCAGCAGGAAAACATACTTTTAATAAAATAAATTATGTGAACTATTGCCAGATAATGAACCCTAATAATACAGAATAAAATGTAAAAAAAAATAGCTGAAAAAACTGAAAAAAAAATTAATAAGTCATAGAGTGTTAGGGAAAAAATAAATAGAAATGGAAATAGTTTCAGTTTAAGGTCCTGGGGATTATTTCTTCAGGACTGTCCTGCAGCCACAAGCGTAACTGAATTTCACTTCAGCTCTCTAACGGGCTTTGTGTGTGTGTGTGTGTGTGTGTGTGTGTGTGTGTGTGTGTGTGTGTGTGTGTGTGTGTGTGTGTGTGTGTGTGTGTGTGTGTGTGTGTGTGTGTGTGTGTGTGTGTGTGTGTGTGTGTGTTTGGCAGCAGGGATGTTCAAGGGTCTGCAGAGCTTAAGACTTCAGTAACGGGGTCTCGCTCAGTTACACCTTGCGACTCTGCTGTATCAGCAGCTTCACACATGCGCGCACATATACACACACACACACACACACACACACACACACACACACACACATGCGCGCGCACAAACACACACGCTTCCTTGTTTTCCTTTATTAAGTGTTAGAATTACTCCTTGGCAGTGGCTTAAGGTAATCCAGTCATTTGTTC
>CAAKHD010004266.1:24952-35528 GCA_901007705.1 Fistularia tabacaria
AATTCAGGAATCCTGAAGACTTCCAGCAGTGCAGCGTGACATAGCTAAAGAGCAGCCTACTCACACACACACACACACACACACACACACACACACACACACACACACACACACTCCAGCCCCTCACTCAAACTTGATCTTTAAGTTTGCCATGTTTTTCTATTAAACGTCTTTATCAGTGTGAAACAAATGGCATTCTGTAAAATATGATGAACTGATGAAGGGTAAATCAAAAATGTCCAACCTCTCGTGTCTTTGGTTTCTCATACCTTCATTTCTTCTTCCTCCTCTTTGTCTCTGAGGGGACAACGTTGACTTGGTTCTGGTCCCCGCAAAAGACCCCAATAAGGAGAGGTGTGTGCCCCCCACCCCCGACCAGCCGGCACCTCCACCTGTCCGGGCTAGAAATAATACAAAGTAAAATAAAATTTTAAAAAAAGATAAAATAATTCAATAATCTTTATGCTGCACTCAGGGTCTTGGTGCACTGGACTCATATAAACTAAAATCAAATGTAATAAAACGAAATTAAATGAAAATGAAATTGATCAAACTACTTTATGACCTTTCCAATAATTAATAGTTGTAACTCTTTTGGCTCTTATTTTGACAATTATTTTTTTTATTAATTTATTTATTTGTGTGTGTTTGTGTGTGTGTGTGTGTGTGTTTGTGCGTGTGTTTGTGCGTGTGTCATTGAGTGGATGCGTGGGCGAGCATGTGAGTGTGTGTGTGTGTGTGTGTGTGTGTCTGTGTGCGTGGCTCAGTGAGAAAGCTCCGGCAGGAGGACCGGGGCACTCCGCGGTCACTAGTCCAGTCTGCTGCCGCGTCTCGGGCCTCCCTCCCCGGTCACTGAGCACCCGGAGCCCCCGATGATCCGGTGACCTCTGAGGCGTCAAACCACGGCAAAAAAAAGAAACATCTGGAATTAAAACCAACCGGTTTTACATTTCGGTCATTTTTAGTCTGGTCAAGTCTGCGAGATTTTTATTTATTTATTTATTCCGAGAGAAGCCCCGGATCAGTGGGGGGTTGACTTCCCCGGATTAGCCCGCACCTCTCTGCCGGCACCGAGGCGCCATGAAGCGGCCGTGCGAGGACAGCAGCCCCGGGGACAGCGAGGACCCCGCGGATGTAGCCAGCGACATCTATCCTGCGTGAGTAAATCTACACATTCCAATATAATCTCACATTAGGAACGACCAATAAGATACCAAAATCAAAATACATTATTTGCATGAAAAATCCACATTTTAAACAGATTTTAACACTGATGGATTGTCTGTGAGTTTGGGTATATTATTTGCTATTATTTATTATTTAACATCGAGCAACATATTAAATGAAGAGCTTAAGGAAAAACAATCGATGCTATAAGTTTAGGATATTTTGATTCCCCAGTTTTAAATTCGGTGGGTGAATTTTCTTGGAACAGGTGGTCCTCGACAGACCATTCTGATGCCTTTCATTCATGTATCTATAGATAAATGTGTTTAAATCATCACATTAGAATTAGGTTGACAAAACAGCACATCACAACAAGAGTTTTGTGGTTTCCTCCGACAGTCCAAAAACATGCAGAAGGATCATTGGAGACCCTAAACTGCCAAGACGTGTGAATTCTATGTTCCTATACTATGTGGTGATGACAGAGTGAATGTTGAATGTCTCCATGGTGACGTGTGAACAACAGAAAATGGTTGTACGTCTCTTTGACGTGTGAATGACAAAGTAAATGGGTGAATCCTTATATGACGTGTAAATGAGCGAATGAATGGCTGTATATGATAAGGATAATCGGTATAGATAATGAATTAATGAATTAATGAATGATAAAGTTAACAAAATATTATAAATGATGATTGATATATTTCATAACAAGTGTTGATGAGTGATATGAGATAACAGGACATGACAAGACACAGAATTTTTTTCCTTGTGGGGGCTGTTTCTCTTGAAAATCCCAAAATAGAACAAAATGATCAAATATAATAAAAACCTAAAATACGAGTGACAGTATCCTATCTTGTTTCAGCCACATGGAGTCGTCTTTCCTGAGATATGACTCTCCAACCACAACGATGACCACGACGCAGGTCCTGGCGAGGAAGAGGCGCAGAGGGGTAAGAATAATAACAATAATGTATAATAATGCCGAGCTCCCGTAACTGAAGGACCAATCCCCGTCGACAGAGCGCTGATTTTTGGTCAATTGTCTTCCAGATCATCGAGAAGCGCCGGAGGGACAGGATCAACAGCAGCTTGTCGGAGTTACGGAGACTCGTCCCTCCCGCCGTCGAGAAGCAGGTGGTTCCAAATGGTCTCCACTGACAGGACGTGTTCACAGCCTGCCCGTTCAGTTGCATTCACACAGACACTGATCACCGCTGCCATCTCAGGCGGCTAACCAGGAGCGACTTTGGGTTCAGTGTCGTAGCCGAGGACAGTTGGAAGCGCATAGGTGGGAATTGAACCACCGACCTTCAGGTTTAGGGGGACGACCGCTCTACCGACAAAAATACAACAATAGAAGGGCGTCTTGATACGAGCGAGTCGACGGGAAAGAAAGATTCGTCATGTTGCGTAAAATTTGGTCCTTTTTTCGAGAAGTTGTTGTTTATGGAGCCTTTTATTCTGTCAGTTATTTGTTTGGTGATTTAAAGATAGTTTTGAGTAATTTATTGGTAATATTTGGCTGTATTTCCAAGATGTTCTCACTCCCAAGCCTGCATCACATATCAATTATCAATTATCAATTCTCGTCATTTTTCATCGCACTTGGAGCGTTGTCTTTTTTGACAAACCTGGAGAAGCATCTATTTTCCGCCGCAGCGTCAGTGGAGTCACACAATTTCTCATTTCGAAAACAAACATGGAGAGTACAAACTCTGCTTTTAATTATCGGTTAGGTTTAGATGTAGATACTGATGTTGATGCAGACATGACGCTCCATGGTTTGTAAAAAATGACGAGAAAGGGGTGTCTAATGCGATGGTGTGTGACGCTGAGGGGAACATTTCTAATCGTCAGGCTGTTGACGCACTGGGTTGAGAACGCGTTTGTATTTCACGTATTTATTAGCAACAATCATTGATTTATTAACTATACTGCTAATCTTGCACTGAAGCTGAGGGGAGCTGAAGCCTCTCCCAGCTGTCATTGGGCAGTTAGCTCACATGGGAGAGACATAACCATTCAGTCTGTCATTCACAAGTCAAGAAAGTACAACAAATCACTCTCTCCTTCACATGTCACCATGGAGACATTCACCCATTCACTCTCTCATCCACCTGTCATGTAAAGACATACAACTATTCACCCAGATTCACACGTCTGGGCAGTTTAGGGGGTCTGGGTTTGGACTGCGGGAGGAAACCCGAGAACCAGGAGGAGCCCCACACATGTAACCTTTATCAGCAATATTTACGATGATTTCTTTCTTCTGATACCGGCCATCTTGCTTGTCCATACCATAATATCAAACTTCTTATATCAACTTAAAGAAAAATGACAACAAATGACAAGTCGCATTTCGGCTATTTGATTGATGTACTGTGAGATTGATCCGATTGATTTGTTTATCGTTAGTAATGTTGACCGTCTCCACTCAGGCTTCAGCGAAACTGGAGAAGGCAGAGATCCTTCAGATGACGGTGGATCATCTCAAGCTGCTGCGGGCGAGAGGAAACGGTAAAAGGAACAGGAAGCAGATTTCATTGGTTGATATTGAGATTAAAATCTGGTTGTAAAGAAATCTCGTAAAATCAAAGAAATCAAATGGGATCAGACAAAAAAAGGGTTTGCCCAACCGTTCAAAGACAATGAATCAATAGATGCCAAATATGATCAATGATATTGTAAATTAATGAAATATGAGCTGCCGAATGAGATGATTGATAGAGATTATGACCTCTGGACTCATTGAGTGGGTGTGTGTGCAGTACACTGCATGACCTCTGACCTTAGTCTGTGTGTGGTGCTGTTCACTGCAGGACCACTGATCTGAGTGGCTGATGGTGTGTGTGTGTGTGTGTGTGTGTGTGCAGATTGCATGACCTCTGACCTGTATGTGTTGTGTCCTCAGGGGCGTGGGACGCTCAGGCAATGGCGATGGACTTCCTGTCTCTGGGTTTCCGTGAGTGCGTGTGGGAGGTTTCTCGCTTCCTGTCCGTGGAGGGTCTGGACTGCCTGGAGCCGCTTCGCTCCCGCCTTCTGTCTCACCTGACGTCCTGTGCCTCGCAGCGCCATGCCGCCGCTGCCACCTTCACCACCGCGTCGCAACTGCCAGTTCACCACCAGCCCCCCTCCATACCCTCCCACCACCTCCCGCCCCACTGGGCAATACCGCCATATGGACTCGTCCCTCAAGACGCCACGGGAATCTCCGCCCCGAGGCCGTCCGACTCCTCCGCCCCCCTCCTCTCCCTCTCCACCTCCAGGCAGTTGTTTCCCATCGTTGTACCTGCTCTCCAGCCCATCACCTCCTCCTCCTCCCAGAGCCCCCCCAGCAGGAGTGTGAAGCCCTACAGACCC
Source organism: Fistularia tabacaria (assembly GCA_901007705.1). NCBI lineage: Eukaryota > Metazoa > Chordata > Actinopteri > Syngnathiformes > Fistulariidae > Fistularia > Fistularia tabacaria. Next base: position 29,486 of record CAAKHD010004266.1, read on the forward strand.
TGGGGGGATGAGGTGGGAGCGCTCTGACCCCCCACCCCCCACTCCACACACATAACCACTAGACACACACAGACACACACATTCATCCATTCTCTTGTTAGCATCTTTTTGATTTTCCAGCTCACACTTTGGGTCAACCAGCTGCAGCCCCAACCCTGCCATTGACATTCACCGAATTCAGAAAAACTTCTCCTTCTCCTCACCTTTACTAAACACAAATACTGGTTTGTAGCTTTAATTTATTATTATAATCAATCCACTGATACTTTATTAATAATGTTAATATACTTTATAATCATAATGTATAATATATAAAAGTTTGCACTGTTGATTTCACATGAGATGTGATGGCTGTGATTGAGGCTTTATATTGAGAATGTTATCGTTTTTTGGATTCTTTAAAGCCAAATACAAGTTTTACTTCCTCTCATGTCAATTGTTTTGTGTAAAAATCACATAAAGATGCCTCCCCTCTACAGTCAGTTAAAATAAGCAGAAAGAGATTACGAAAAACATAAACAACAAAGAAATATCTGGCAGGTGAAACATCCAATTTAACACTAGAATCTAATTTGACCTCAAATCCATCAATGAATATAAAGCAGATTTATCCACAAATATTTTATGATAAAGAAATGTTATCTAAGCTTACCACTGATAATATTGTGTTTACAGTATTTAATGATGGCAACCATGCAAGTGACCAGGTGACCTTGAGATGTGACCACATGCCCATGTGACACAGCAAACAATTTTACCTCCATGTTTCTATCTCTCACACGCACACGCACGCACACGCACACACACACACACACACACACACACACACACACACACACACACACACACACTCCTGTGTGACGTCAGATTTTGTTTATCTGGTGCCAAAATCGCAAACCGGTTGTCTGACAACACTTGGTGTTGACCAGGTTTGGACAACACTCTTTCTAATCGTCAACAGAAACCAAACGTTCCCCTCACGAGCAATGAATTGTGCGACAACGGTGAGAAAATACTGCCTTTTACCCAGGTCAGAGCCTCAAACAGATCCAGGCTCATTGTGGGCGGCCTTCTGCCTCGAACTGATTAAGATAAAAACAAAGAGAGGACAGAGCACTGGAACACAAGTGTGGGAGGAACAGGCACAAATGATCTATGACTAAAACAATAGCCTGGAGAGATGCTGCAGCAGATCAAGCCACACCCCCTGGGAACCTGCAAAAGGAGAGCCTGAGAGTGAGGGGGAAGATATGACATAACTATCACACACTGATAAGGGGACATGACAGGATAGGAAGAGTGGCCGGAGAGAGAGACGTGCATCGTCATGGGATGACCATCAGCAGAGCAAGCCTATGACAGTATGGCTCGGGGCTAGCCTAGCGCCAACTATGAGCGCTATCAAAAAGAAAGAGAAAGTGTCAGAGGTTGGAACGCGCTGGCTCCTGTTCTGCTTTCAGAGACACTGATTTGATTGTTAGACACATTTTGGACATCAAACCCGGTGGTCAAGTGGCACATAAACCAATAAACACCCAATCAAATCATCTACACCTTCATTACCTCTATCAATTCCATTAAACATGGAGTAAGGAAGGAGGGAACAAACCTGCTTTTTTAATCACCCCAAATGGCTGATAGAGAATATATTATATGTAATATTAGAACCTAGCACTTTTGTAAATTCTCATGGACACAAAAAAGTATTTCCGGATATCCAGGAAACATCCAAGGTGTGCTATTATAATATTATTGTAGCTTGCAGAGAGAATTGTTAAATTTAAAAACAGTCTCTGGGAAATAGTGCAAATGATAATAAACAGAAGTTGTGAAAAATATATTACTGATTAATACCTTTATTGAGTCAGGATTACTGTATTTCATTTATCTATACTATAAACCAAAGAGTATGACTCATAGTATTGATCATTCATTCATTACTAATACTATTCATAATAGATCCTCAGTCCAGGAAATAGACTTTGATAAAGATGAAAACAATTAGTAAAATAGTCAGAGGGTGTTGGGAAAGACTAGTTTAATTTCACTTTAATAAACAGAAAGTTTCTCAGGGTAAAAAAGCGGAGTTAAGAGAAGATTAGTCACATGACGGGAAGCCTTCGTCACTTCAGCCAATGAGGAGTTCAAGGCTTCATGAAAATGAAGAGGTAAGACGGGACAAACAACATTGCGATGTTTTGATCGAACACCTGTTTGCCAACAGGGTCCGTATCAATTTAGCATTTTTATACTTAGAAAATCAATCACTAATCAGTAAAATTTAAATAAAAATTAGAAGCTGAAGTCAGAAGTCCTCTAAACAGCCAAAAAGCTGTTTTTAGTGCAAGATGGAATTCTCAACAGATACATTAAAACTTTCACGTTTGAGGTTTTTAAAACTCCATTACTTTAATACGCAGTGTTTTCAAATTCAAGTCAGAAACAACTGTTTTAAGTATCCTTTCACAAAAAAAATAAAAATAAAAGAATCCAAATAGAAAATCTTCTGGAACAATGTTGAGAGAAAGAATTCAAGATAAAAAACAGATGTAGGAATCAGTGTTAGTCAACCGACATGGGGGTATCCTGGTTCATCCTTCAAAATAAAGGAAGCGGTGGTCCTGAAGTCACGAAAACATATCAGCGGGAAGTAGAAAGGTCATTTCTTCTTTGCTTTACGGGCCTCCAGCAACTGAACCACCAGGCGGCTCTTGAGCGACGCCAGCTTCCAGCTGTAGTTCTCCTGCAAGACGGAGGCCAGGCGGTGCCGCAGCCTGGACAGCACGCTGCTGTCAGGCCCGTTCAGCAGCGCCTGGAAGAAGTCCTGCCACAGGTCGGCATGGGGGTTTCTGGCGAAAGGGGCACAGAAGAGCCATATAATTATCATTGGGACACTATTCTCACAGAAGTACAAAATGCATTTTACATATTTAAGCAGCAGGGCCAAAGATCGCACCTGGTTCGGATAAGAAGTCTAAACAGAAAAAAAAGAAAATATATTAAAAAAATAGAGCAAAATAGAATCAATAGTATATAGTATAGCGAGTAGTGATGTAAAGTTTTGCATGTATGTTGTATGACTGGAGTTGTTTGCTGTTGGACCAAGCACTTTGAGATTTTAATGAAATTAAAATCAACGATCACCTCCTGAAGACAGCGTTGGTCTTCCAGACGCCGCCCTCGTCAACGACCTTCATGTAGGAGCCGAAGAGCAGGCAGTGGACCGTCCCCGCCAGGCCGAAGTAATCCGTCTAGACACAGGAGAAGTCGCATGAAAAAAACAGAACCGGCCTGTTGGATGACACGTCCTTGAGGGTCCTGACCTGGTAGTTCCAGGGCTTGCCGCTCAGCATCTCCACGCACTGGAAGCCGGACGTCTGACACCGGGCGGTGAACGCCGTTCCCTCCGGGAAAAGCTCCATGTCAATGCTCTGACCCATGTCGATGAGCACCAAGCCGTGATCCATCGAGTCCAGGTCAACGTGACCCGTGTCCAGGAACCTGTCACACAACACAGGATATGAACGTCCGAATGTTGTCGTTCTGTCACCGTTGCTACTCTGAACAAACGGCGCCGGCAGCACTCTGGTACTAGTGCACTGCTCTGGGCTCTGACCTTTGACCCAGCATGAAATTGTCAGGCTTAATGTCGGCGTGGACGATGTGTGCGGCGTGCAGCTGCTCCACCATGTGAAGGATGCAGAGGGTGAAGAACATGGCCAGGGGCTGCGGCATCACTTTGTCTGTGCTGGACTTGTACATGTTAATGGCGTTCTGAAATAGAAGATGACCCGTCAGAGCTGTGGCTTCTCAACCCCAGACAATCCACACCTTTTATGAAGTCCATCAACTTACCAGCAGGGTGCCGTACCCGTGGAGCTCGCCCAGGAGGACGCTGCCATTGGCAAACAGGTGGGCGGCGTGGACATTGCTGTACAGGTGGCGTGCTTGACGGGGCAACCGGGTGTCAAGCTGGGTGTGGATGTAAAACTCCCAGGGATTGGCCGGTTTTTGCACCTGCGTTTGGGGAAATGTTGCTTTAATTAAGAAAAAATGGAAACGATCGGATCTCGCAAATTTCAATGGTTCAGCACAGGCCAGTGCCTCCTGGAGCCAAACTCGGGGGGGGGCACAGGCCAGTGTCTCCCTGAGCCGGTCCCATGCCCGGATAAATGCAGAGGGTTGCGTTAGGAAGGGTATCCGGCGTGAAACTTTTGCCAAAATCAAAAATGCGAATCAAACCTAAAAATTTCATACTGGATCGGTCGAGGCCCGGGTTAACAACGACCGCCATTGGTGCCGGTAACCTACAGGGTACCAATGGAAATTGGGTTACTGTGGGTCGAAGAAGGAGAGGAGGAAGGCGTGTTCGGAAGCAGAGAGAGGAGAGGAAAGGATAGAGTCTTGGACTGAGAGTAGGGACTTTGAATGTTGGGACGATGACAGGAAAAAGTAGAGAGTTGGTTGACGGAGAAGGAGAAGGAGAATGAGAATGAGAAGTTCTGGAATGAGGTAGATTAATTGATGCAGAATATCCCCAGGAATGAGAGAGAGTGGTAATTGGGGCAGACTTCAATGGACATGTTGGTGCAGGCAATAGAGGTGATGAAGAAGTGATGGGCATGTTTGGTATCCAGGATAGGAACGTAGAGGGACAAATGGTGGTATACTTTGCAAAAAGGATGGAAATGGCTGTTGTGAATACCTTTTTCCAGAAAAGACAGGAACATAGGGTAACTAAGAGCGGAGGTAGGAGCTCGCAGATAGACTACATCTTGTATAGACGAGGTCATCTGAAAGAGATCAGTGACTGCAAAGTAGTGGTAGGTGAGAGTGTAACCCGACAGCATTGGATGGTGGTCTGTTGGATGACTATGGTGACAATGAAGATGAAGAGGACAAAGGTAGAGCAGAGAACAAAGTGGTGGAAGCTGAAAGGGGAGGAGTGCTGTATGGTTTTCAGGGAGGAGATGAGAAAGGCTCTTGGTGGTCAGGGAGAGCTACCAGATAACTGGGGACAGGTAGGAGAGTACTCTGTGTGTCGTCTGGAAGGAAAGTAGATAAGGAGATCTGGTGGTGGAATGAGAAAGTGTAAGAATGTATCGAGGGAGAAAAAGGTTAGCAAAGAAGAAGTGGGACACTGAGAAGACTGAAGAGAACAGACAGGAGTATACAAGAAGATGCAGCGTGAGGTAAAGATAGAGGTAACAAAGGCAAAACAAAGGGCATACGATGACTTGTATGCTCGGTTGGACAGTAAGGAGGGAGAGAATGATTTATACGGGTTGGCAAAACAGAGGGATAGAGATGGAAAGGATGTACAGCAGGTCCGGGTAATTAAAGATAAAGGGAAATGTATTGACAGATGCTAGAAGAGTGATGGGAAGATGGAAAGAGTACTTTGAAGAGTTGATGAATGAAGAAAATGAAAGAGAGGGAAGGGAAGAAGACGTGACTATTGTAGACCAGAGTAGCAGAGATTAGTAAAAGTGAAGTGAGGAGGGCATTGAAGAGGATGAAGAATGGAAAGGCATTTGGCCCAGATGATATACCTGTGGAGGTATGGAAATGTCTAGGAGAGGCAGCGGTAGACTTTCTGGCTCAATTATTCAACAGGATCTTAGAGAAAGAAAAGATGCCTGAAGAGTGGAGAAGAGGTTTGATGGTGCCCATTTTTAAGAATTAGGGGGATGTGCAGAATTGCAGTAACTATGGAGGGATAAAGTCGATGAGCCATACGATGAAGTTATGGGGGAGAGTCGTGGAAACTAGACTGAGCAGAAGTCAGTATTTGTGAGCAGCAGTATGGCTTCATGCCTAGAAAGAGTACCACAGATGCAGTATTCGCTTTGAGAATGCTAATAGAGAAGTACAGAGAAGGTCAGAGGGAGCTGCATTGTGCTAGAAAAAGCATACGACAGGGTGCCCGGAGAAGAACTCTGGTATTGTATGAGGAAGTCTGGAGTAACAGAGAAGTATGTTAGGATGGTCCAGGACATGTATGCTGGTTGTGAGACAGTGGTGAAGTGTGCTGTAGGTGTAA
>CAAKHD010004267.1:0-24778 GCA_901007705.1 Fistularia tabacaria
CATCCATCCTTCCTTCCTTCCTTCCATCCATCCATCCATCCATCCATCCATCAATCCATCCATCCATCCATCCATCCATCCATCCATCCATCCATCCATCCATCCATCCATCCATCCATCCATCCAGCCATCCATCCATCCATACATACATACATACATACATACATACATACATACATACATACATACATACATACATACATACATACAAACATACATACATACATACAAACATACACACATAAACTCTGGTCACTTCCTTCTTGATAGCTATATAATAAGAAGAATCATATCTTCCCCAGACACGTACACAAACAGGTACTCTGCTGTCATTTAGCTGATATTGCTTCTATCACTGTTGTCATTTGGTTATTATTCTATTATGTCATGTAATTACAATGTGATTTAGGTTTGACTTTATATGATGCATGCTATTCCTTTTAGTCTTGTGCTGAAATGTTTTTATTGAATCTTGAAACACAAGATCTGTCAAGCGGGGGAAATGATTTTCCGAGCCGGTAGAGCAGGACCAGGTGATCGGTGGCGAGGCGGCATTTGTGATCTCCATGATGCGTCTGACAGCTCAATGATGGACTTGCTCCGACAGAAGAGAGCGTGTTCTTTTCCTGCCTTCAGACTGCAAGTCCTCTCTGAATTTCAGGGCCAAAGGTTAAGGAAGAAGATTCCATCCATGAAATACAGTAACTCTTTAATAATTCGTTATATTACTGATTTTCTACCTCTATTTCTCCTCAGTACATTTATTAGAGTAATAACTAAAGGGAAGCAGATTTAAATCTGGCATGATTGCTTTTTTGTCACAAGTGGAATGACATTTTCAAAGGAGTGGTCAGAGAATGACTAAATAGACATTGGGATCTATAAGGGTCTTTGTGCACAATGTACTTTTATATTAAAGCATTATGAGGGGGCTGTTGAAAATACTCTGCCAAACTGCCTGCAGCTGCTGGATTCAGACTCCCTTTGTGGTATCAACCCCGACCCCACCTCATCTCATAACAGGGGGGTTGATATGCCTCAGTGATAGGTTTAGTTTACATTCTTGTTCACAGGTGAACTGGAGGCCCAAAGAAGTGGGTTCATTCACCCGAACCCTCGGAGTTCACGTCATTTAACCCTCCCAAGCAGCCTTCTGGATGGCCCTCGTTTTTTGGGTTGTTTTTTTTTCGCTTTTACAGACACTTATTTCAGTGAAGTATGAAGTTGTTTAATTTTGTCCTTTTTTTATAGAGTACCTCTGTAGACGCGGTGATTCAACCGCCTGTCGGCACATCTGAGGCTCGGGGTTTACGATGCGGGTTTGAACAGCAGGCACTTTATAAATAATTGTTTTAAAATAGTCTCCATGCATAAACATTTCCATGAGTTTTGGCCATTATTATCATCCGTTCTCCATTATTGTGATTTACTTGGTTTTATGCAACATTACATTGAAAGCAGCTTTCTGGGATTTTTTTAAAATTATGATGTTATGATATTATGATTTTTTTCCTCATTTTCATTTGCATGAGTCTCACTGTATTAGTTTTAACTCTCCGAAGCCAAAGATATACAGAAAATATGTGTGACTGTGTTTGTCTGTGGATCACCGTGCGTGTGGCCGTATGTGCGTGTGTGTTTGCTGTTGCACACTCGCACACAAGAGAGGGCACCCAGACATTTCAAAATATGAAGAAATACACAGCTGAAGCGCATTCTCTCAGCATGCACACTGCAGGGCAGGACCCTATAGGTGCCTCGAAGTGCATGTGTGAGTTCTGCTCTTTTCCACCGGCGAAAATATGACTGGTGCAAATGCATTGGAAATGTGTTGACTTGTGAGCCAGAGGTATTTCATAAATACAAACCAAATAGTATTTGGCGATGGAGTTGTCTGTGTGTGTGGCGTTGGTGGGGTATTCATTCATTCATGCTTAACATCGCCTTACTTTGGGCCCCTCAGTAGTTATCTCTCAGGGTTTCGCTGCGTGTGCGTGCGTGTGTGTGAGAAACAAAGTGTAACTTCATCAACGACAAACAATGAACAAGTCAGTTTACTGGCTCCAGGTGCCCATATATAATGAATGAATTCATCAGCGAATCCCACAGCCAATCAGAACGGAGCATACTCCCCTTTAAGGATGTCGCTTGGACAAGCAAACAAGGCAAGTAAGAACAACATAATTATTCAAGCGAGCACGCAAGACTCTTACTCTGTGTGAATGAGCTGTGAAAATGATTTTATTTTAAATGAATTAATCAAGGTGATTTACGATGAGCTAAAATGTATCATGTGACCAGCCTCCCTCTGTTGGCTCACACTCAGAGAGCACCGCCCTGTGGCCATAGGCATGATTGCAACCGATTAGAGAAAATAGGAATCATGAGAAATTATTTCAAAAAAACACATTGACTTCCCCCTTTTGTTTTCATTTCATTTAATGAAACACATAGTGGAGTTAAGGCTTTGAGCAGACAGGCAGGATGTGACATGACATATTTATTATAAGTTGAAAAGAACATACAGGATGTTCCATAACTTCAGCACTTGACGAGGGATGGGCCATGAATCATCCCGACTGCCGCCTCTCTCACTGTTTCCACGTAATAAGTAAAAGCAGCCTGTTTTCTGCAGCTCAGAGCAGAAACAAACATCGAGCTTAATCACTTGGCACCGCCATCGTCTGGCAAGACGAAACATAGCCGCTGCACTGGACGCAGGGGCTCCAGCCTGGACCAATTAAAATATCACCAGAAACATTTAGAAATTAAATTATTAAATTACAGTTAGGGGGAGGGAGAGTTAAGGATCAAAGTTGTATCTAAATTCTTGTAAAAAGCTTCTGAAAGCAAAACGTGTTTTATCATAACACATCTACTGCAGCATCACCAACATCCGTGTCCCTAGAGCCAGCTTCTGTAGCACGAGGGTCGGACCGCCACCCGGCCACCGGGCGCTCGCCATCGAGCCCGGCCCCCGGGCCTGGCTCCGGGTATAAAAAAGGGTATAAAAAGAAACACGTTTTGGCTGTAAACACATTACAATAATGTACATTTATATGTTTAAATCAAGATGGAAAAATTCCCAGAGGATGCATTTTGACAGTTTAACAATAGCTGTTGTTTGGTGGTGTTTAGTGATCTGTGTTACTTTTCAGGTGTAAAAAAAATAAACTTCAGAGAATATAAAAGCTATTAAAGATGAAAAGTAGCGCATCTGATAAAGCCACATCATCAATACATGAAATAATAGATCAATTACAGACAAAAAACAATAACAGAAGAAACATTGGTTCACACCTTTGTTACAGTGTCTATATTTCTTAACCCTTCCACATAAATCCATTTGAAATTGTTCGCGTCCAAAAAAACAAATGTTGATAAAGTTTGGTTTCCATGGAAGCTGTTTCCGTGGCGCCCCTTGTTGAGCTGCTTTCTTGTGACCCAGCTGAATCCATGCAGGGTGTATGTATGTGTATGTGTGTTTGTGTGGTGAGGAACTGTCTGAAATACAGTTACTGCTGAATAGCTTCTTCACCCGGCTGGGATCCTTTAGTTGGTAATAACTTCATGATTGCTCTTTTACGCTCTGATGAAGACCGTCCATCCAGGCAGGGGAGGGTGACGTGTTCAATGCCCTGCTCTCCAGAGGCCATCATTTTTTACAATCAAACAGTGTCTCTATGCATATATATATATATATATATATGTATTTAGGCCTATGCATTAATGGATAGGGAGAGAAAATGAACAAACATGGACATGATATCTTGAACTAGATTTGTGTTTCATACGTGCATTGTTTGTTTTTGTGTTTGAGCGCTGCCAAGAGGATGTCAAATTCTGTGAGGAGGATAGCTGCGCTCTGAAAGCAGTGTGCAATCCACTCACCGGCCACTGAATGTCACTGTTCTGCTAATAAGAGGATGTGATGCTGAAGAAGGAGTCGACCTTCATGTGTCACTTCCAGATCGAAAAGCTTAGTAAACTTTTTTTTCAATTTTCTTGATGTTTTTTGGTTGTTTTTTTTTTTTGGACAAAATGTGGCACTTCACACACTAGTTTTAAGCCTCTCCAACTGCAGGGTGAGTTGGTAAAATAAACGATCTTTGTTACTGTCAGCATCTCATAATGACGCTGTTGTGATCACTGTCTCATGGTTTGACAGTGACAACACTGGGATGAGAAGGAAGGTCTCTGGTTAAAATTCTTAACCCAGACTCTTGGTCTCCTTATAGCTACCTCTCGACTTCCTCTTTGTCTCACCGATAACTTTAACTCACGACTGGATTTAATGCTTTACATTAAAATGAGGTATTACTTCCTGGAACCAGCACTTTGGAGCAGGAGTTTGTTTGATTGGATTATTTTCGGGATTTTCTTCTTTTTTTTTCATACATCATCTTTAATTTCAATGGCTGAAACCGCATTTGTGTTTTTTTTGTCAAAGGCCAGAGGTCAGAGGTCACTCCAACATGCACCCAGGCTGTGTCCAAAGTCACTCTCTGCTCAGCGCACTGTACACTCCACGCTGAGATAGCAACTTTAAATGCACCTCAGTCTGTACATTGACCTCTCTAATACCTGTTACAGTCACTGAAAATATCCCACAATGCACTTCTTGTAACCAATCAATATGCGCCATGTGTCAGGCGCGCATCGTGTTTGATGATCTTTAGCTGATTTGTATGATGTATTGTCTGCAGAGAGATGATGAAGCACAAGTACGCACATGTGCGTGACAGTAGATACGGGACCCCTATAGGGATCTTGAGTGAGTGTTCGAGCAGTTGATTTAGACCCAGCTTCAGAGTTTTAGAAAGAATAGTTTAACTTGATCTAAAAGCAGATACAAAACTCACTCCATTGGCAATTTTGTATGTTTTTTAAAGAGATTTAATTAATTTAAAAAGAATAATAATAATATGCCATTAGCCACCTTCATTTCACTGTAAATCTTGGCCAGGAGGACTTGAGCACCCATTGTGAGGGATTAGCAATCTCCCTCATCCACCAGCAGCCTCCAGGAATCCCCAAAAATCAGCATCAGGCCGGCTAAAAGATCCCGGTCATCCCGGACAGCGTGGTGTCAGGTGAATGCCAGGGACGTCAGATGAACCGAGCCGGTGTCAGTAGACCGTCTTAGCCTGGCAGATGTTCTCCGGCGGGGACAAACATCCCAGACAGCCGTTCTTCTCCTCCTTCGCATCCAAGGCCCGACTGCGTCCGAGGCGGCGCTGCTCTTCATCCTCGTTCTCCGTCAGGCTGCTGTCATCATCCTCCTCCTCCTCCTCGTTGTCGCTCCTCTCGTCTCTTGTGAGCTGTAACACGATTGGAGCTGAAATATCTGACAGCCACAACTGACCAGGAGGAAGATCTACAGACGGCACCGAGCTTTTGAACCTTCTACACATTTTCTTTTGATATCAGCGGATCAGAATCACGAGATGTGACATTCCCAACTAGAAATAAGACACACATTTTTGAAAACCCACCACCTTCCCTCTATGTCTTTTTCTTTTTGAGTATCTGTTGTCGAATTGGGTAATTACCCCTTTACGAACTAGCAACTGCTTTTCCCCACCCCACCAGCCATCCAATCAACCGCACCGTGTTTTAGCACTACGGCTAATGCCGTCCTTCAGACTCTTCCTCACCTACTGACTCATCCCACGTTAATCTAACCTCTTGGATTAGAGGCTGGTATGTTGGATTATAACTAGCCCACGACCACCAGCATCTTGGATGAGATACGGCTCCTCACACGCTGATCTTTACAGCCCCACCAGCTGAGAGCACCGCCGGTGAGCGGCGAGATGGTTGTCTGCAAGTGAAATTCCACAAAAACTTCTTCTTTTCTTCTGTTGGTGTTTTTCAGGTCAACGTGTTTTTCTCAATCTGACAGGTTTTTTTTTTTTCTCCTGAGCTGTGGCAATCACGCAACGGCTACAGAGAAGGAACTGACGACAAACAAACCAAAGGGATTCAGTTACCAGAAAGTGATTTGTGATTCATGGCTCTGTTTTGTGCCTAGCGCTGCTTTCATTTCCGGTCTTCAACGTGGCCGCGGATGCTTCGAATTTCCTACACTGTCGAAACATCCTTGCTTTATTTGCCGGTCTATAGCGGCGTCGTTTCCCTCCTTGTGTCTTTGCTGTGTTTCTCTGTCCAACCAGAGAGGAATAAAAAACAGCAACATATGGTTCCAGATCTTAAAACAATTTCCTCTGCAGCCGCCTCCTCCTCCGCATTGAAAGGAGCCAGAGGTGGTTACCCAGGCATCTGGTCAGGATGGCCCCTGGACGCCTCCCCGGTAAAGTTTCTTCGATGACCCAGAAAATCAGGTCGAAGACAAGGTATATTGCTCATCTGCACTCATGATTTCATCCCAGGACCAATCACATTTGAGCTAATGTGACTCCATTAACTCCAGCATGTCTTATTTACAACACAGGGGCAAACAAATTGAAATGGTTACCTTGGTAACGCCCCCGACCGACATTACTGTCGAAGCCCGCTGGACGAAACACCTACAAACTCTGCAGATCCTTCAATTCAGAAAACGTCCCGCGCTCGAGTTGCAGTTCTGATTCTGAACAGTTTATTAATTTCCTGGCCGATCACTGACAGTCATTTTGGGAAACGGGAAAATTTGCATTGTGGGGAAGCAAGCAAACAATGCTGCTCATCACATGGCAAAACACAGACGGAAGGTTAATCTACTCGTTTCCTCTGTCCTACACTCCTTTGCCATCAATGACTGCAGATCAGTCCAGCTGCATCAGGGAAAAGAGCGAGTCTGTACTCAGATCACATCGGACCTCCCCAGTCATCCACTTCCCTGTGTCGTTGAACCCATGTGAAAACAGGACCTTGTCTGCCTGATACTGCAATGGCATACTTACAACATTGCAGAGAAGACTCACCGTGCCAAAAATGAACTTCCTGATCATGCGGAGAATGAGGTAGGCCCAGAATATGTGCAGGCAGAGTAGGACCACCAGCACAACATTGAAGAAGTAGTAGCCGAAGAAGGCGGGGTAGTGGTGGATGGGGTAGACCCAGGTGCAGTGGATCAACCTGGAACGGCACAAGACGGAATCGTCTACCATTAGGTAAAGGGAAAGGAGGTACAAGGTCATGCTCGTGTTACGGAACTGTTCTAAGAACTGTCCAGCTCGTGTTGCCTTCCAGAAGCTCCACTCCTCCAGGGGAACCTTTTAGTTTTGCAGTAATGGACCATGATAGGGTGTGACGCAAGTGTTTGCGACATGAACCTTAGCGCGCCACACTCCAAAACAAACCGTCACGAAGAGGAGGAAGAGGACACGGACAATACGGAGCGTGAAATTGCCACAGCGTTCACGTTCATAAAACCATGGACAATCAAATGGGTTTTCTCCCTGCTCTGCTTCCTGTGGAAGCGTATAAAAAGACCCTCCCCCAGGAGCTAGCTAGCCCGCAGTCCAAATGCACGAAAAAACAGTCCCTGAAAAGTTTCTGAGAACTGCAAAAAGATTCCTGGGGGCTGTGGACTTACCAGAAGGGGAAGATGACCAGTCGCGTCACCATGAACACGATGGCAAACAGGACGAAGAGACATTGGCAGCTTTTTTCCCACTTGGCGTAGTTGAAGAGTTTTGCAGACTGGAAGGACATGCAGTTGTCGGTGAAGTGAAATAAGATAAAAGCAGATAAATTATCTGGGGTCCCGGGGGGTTGAGGTTCTGACCTCCAGCAGCACATCCGAGGCATCATGGACCAGCATGACCAGCGTCCCCACACGGATGTAATTGACACACCAAGAGAACGAGAGGAGTACCAAGGTGGCCAGGTGGTGGATGATTTGCTCCTTGAAGTCCTGAAATAAGTACGAAAAGAACATTTTTAATGAATGTTTTTATGTGAAACCACTGAATCTCGGGGTCAATGACTGCATCCTAGCTTGTGCTTGTTCCACGATATAAAAGTTAAAGCTTCAGAAGCTTCTCCCCATGGACACCTATGTGGGCTCGCTTTTCAGGTCAGCGTGACGTCGGACAGCGATATGAAAACAACTCGTCACGCCTGCAAGGGGGGAGAACTTAAAACTTTCTGTTTACAAACCAAAGAAAAATGGGAACTTGTGACTAATTTCACAGTAACAAATGCAATAAATAGTTTATACATATGTAAAAGCTCATACTGAGTAGTTAGAGTATATTAAAAATGCAATGTGATGCAGAACTAGTTTTTTGTCTTTTTGTTGGTTTGTGATTGTGGTAATAGTTCTTCAAGGCCATCAGATAACTTTCAAACAACTTTTCTTTAAGTTTCATACCTAAATAATTTGGATGTTTTTTCAAAAGGGGGTTACATCAATCAAAAACTGATAAACTGGTTTATTTGCATTTTACACTGTTTGCAGACAAAAATGACCAAAAACAAAACAGTTTCTTTTCTTAATGTGAGGGTCAAAATCCTAATTCCTTTGATATCGTGTAGATCCAGAGTTAATTTAGAAATCATGAGACGGCATTTAGCAGTCTTGTAAAAGTGTTACATACATGATCAGTAACACCAGCGCTGAGATGCATTTTTAAGAAAAGAAAATCAAATGCTATACTAATAAAGCATTAGTAAAGACCAGATGGCAGAAATCTATTTATGCCATTGTGTTACAATTCTGCAAATGAGACCTGTTTTGATTTGGTACATTCGGAGAAGTTCTGGCCCCTTATTAAAATGACTCACCTTACGCTTGACATCGAAAGCGACGCTGAATAGGAGTGAGGCGTAAAAGCTGAGTTCCAGGATGTAGTACCAGTACTGGGACTCCAGCATGGACTGTGCGTACGCACACACACACACACACACACACACACACACACGTAACATGAACTGTCAGACAATCTCTGTCATGTACAGAAAAGCACTATCCCTGAGGGCAGCACTCTTTGTCTGGAACCTTTTAGCTCGAGGGAAGGAGCTGCAGAGGAATCCATTGTTTCCGTGGAGACATGGTGTCACACTCAGCTCCACTTTCAATGGAGCGATGGGAACATATTCGTTCTCTTCTTGCACCGACATCAGACCGAGTGTCCTCGTCACAGAGAACGTCAGCTGCCACATAACACGATTCTCATCGGCGGCATTCATGTGGAATGAGTGACAGCAGTTTGTCTCTTTGTCAGTAGTGACCGCGTTATTACACGACTGCTCATCATTAGTTAATGTGTGAACTCTGCTACAGGCCACGCTATGATCACTGCTACAGAATGAATATCCATGCAATATTATCACTATGATGCTTTATTGTTTACTTTGCAGGACCAATCCATTCTCTCTCTCTCATTCTGTTATCGGGTGAGAGGCGGGGTGCACCCTGGTCACCAGTCAATCCCAGGGCCACATCTACAGAGAGACAACCGTTCACGCACTCATTCGGGGCAATTGTCCCAATTTATTTTCCAATTAGCCTGCTGCAAGTTTTTGGACTGTGGGAGGAGACCGGAGAACCTGGAGGAAACCCACGCAGACACAGGGAGAACGTACAAACTCCATAAAGTAGGAATCAAACCAGGGTCCTTCGTACTTTGAGTCCACTGCAGTCATAAAACTATTGCATAAAATAGGCAGTCACTCATGTCCCTGATTTTGTACACTAGCTGGTGTACTTATAGATGCAACCAAGGTTTTGCCGACACAAACCCGGGAGTTGCTTATAAATTATCAAAAGCCACTATGGTGTTGATAATTGTCAATGTATAGAAAAAGAGCACAAACCTGTTTGGGGAAAGAGGTCCACACTTCTCTGGTGTCATAAAACCACTCTTTCTGCAGTGACATGAAGAGAAAGTATTTGATTTTATACATGGACAGTATTACCCTCATAGATACATACATAATGACACAACTGACCGAAAAGCATCAATTTCAGGCATTCAGTCCAGCCCTTGATAATAATGATAATGTCATGCCAATTGTAAAAAACAAACTTTTATTTGTTTTGTGATGTCTTTATATGCTTTTATATATTCATCATTTTTCTTTTGTGTTTTCTTTAAAATCATTACGCTGTTATACCACTACTCCAAGCCTGGTGGAATTATATGATTATGGTTTGGAGAGATTCGTGTCCACTCTTGTGTTATTGCTTTACGATGCTTTATATTGCTGTTCCTCCGGCTGAACTTGGAATACTTAAAGTCCCTTTTAAAGGCGTTTATTATATCAGACAACTTATTTTAGTGAACGGAGTACTGTTTTTTTTTTTTTATTTTAAAAAGTTCTACGTAAAGTCTGACTTCGTAAAGAATGACTTCTGTTGGAATCTGGGTTTAAAAAGTGCTGTTGAAGCAAAAAAAATGTTTTTTCAAACTCACGTCATATAGTGCCAGCAATCCTCCAACAAAGGCTAAAAGGTAGAATACAAAACGCCAACTAGAGAAATAGAGAGAAGACTGTTGAAGCTTTTGCATTACAGTTGTAATAATTACACACACACACACACACACACACATGCATACAGACACACACCAGGCTTCTGTGAACTTCTTCAGGACTCCGGGACGGTCCTGAATGCGTCGTCTTCTGAACCAGCGCTCAACTTGTCTCACTGTCAGACTTGTCTTCTTCGATAGACCAGCAATATCTGCCTGGACACAAACACACACACACACACACACACACACACACAAATATTGAAACTTGACATATTTACTTTAGATATTTTCTTTGATTTGAGCGCAATGCTGACTTTGACCACAGTCCTGATTATCATATTTGAATAAGATTATATGTCCATTTCTTGCTGAACGAATGGGGGCGGATCATTTTCATCTTGGTGTATTTCTATCTCACGCCTATACGACATCTGATTTTGCGGTGTTCCAGAAGTGTAAGTAAACACAGAAGAGAAAGTGGTCTGATGGCTTTCACTACAGCTATTACTTGATAAAACTTGTAGGTACACAGTGTTGTAAGCACACAGCGAGGTGTTATAACAGATTGCAGTCGCGGTAAATCTCGTTTGTGCATCATTGTGTGATGTTGTGTTTTGCCTCGTGATACTGTAGTAAAGTTGTGCGCAGGTACTCTGGACGTTTGAGCTGCCGGCGGTGTTTACCTGTGCCGGTGTCCTACTCTGTGTGGCGTAGTACCGCATCAGGACGGGGTTGTCCTCCGCCTTCAGGCAGACCTTTGGCTTGATCCCGGCAGAGACCGCCAGAGCAGTCGCCACCCACCTGCCGCGCCGCAAACACATGGGGGATCAGCTGCAACCATGACCTGGGCGGTAAAACAGACCTCCTCACCTTATTCTTAAAGGGAATTTTGACTGGGAGGACGAATAGGTATAAATATTCTTTACTCTTTGTCTCATACTAGAATCTGTTGTCAAGAAAGTACGAAGAAATTATTTCTTTAAAAATTGCAATTCATAACACATATTTTAACCCAGGGGCGGCGCCATTGTTTTGCTAGCACAATGCACGCTAGGTTGATGACGTATACAGGTTGCTCGTGCCAACTTTTAACCGTGTACCCTACTGGGTTTATACGGTAAAAATGCCAGATTGTGCTTCTTTTGGGTGCAATTCCCAGTCCAAGGGAAAAAAGGGGCTGATGTAAGTCTACATAGCTTTCTGAGGGACAAAAAGAGAAATTGGGAAATTGTTTGTGGATGTACACAACTTCTTAAGACCCTATACATCCTGTTCTCACCGCTTTTCTCCGGATGCATTTGACGTATTCGACCGAGCTAAGCTGCTGAAAGAGCTCAGTGGTGCTGGTAGCTTTCAACAGACGCTAAAGCCAAACGCAGTGCCTACAGTTTTCTTTCACAAGAGTACAAAAGGTCCTCGGGAAACGAGTGGAGCACGCGCGAAGAAACGCCGCAGGCAGGAGACGCCGGCAAGGATCTCAACAACCCGCGACTGCAGACGTAGCATCTGATGACGAAAGACCGGGCACCAGTACGATCACGGAGGAAAATGATGGTGAGTCATCCATTCAGTCAGCACAGCGGTCGGTTAGTCTACAGTGAACAGCAGCAAAAAGTTGAATTCCCTACAGCAAACGGTCTCTATCTGTTAGCGCAGCAATGCAGTCGCCGTTTTCTATTTGCATCTTCGTTCGATTTCATTTTGAAGCTCATTTTGACTTGTGTCCTCAGCCGTATCCTCCTCACTCACTTCTCTCTTGGGTTCAAATGGAAAGGGTCACACAGATGACATGTTTCTGCACCGTAGGGTAAAATGAACAGGGCCGAGCCCAGTACAGCCTCATGACATCACGACCTAGACAGTGTTGTGAAATCAACAACAATGGTTTTATGAGTGAAAAGTTTTTTGCAAATGTACACAAACTAAGATATGCTGAGAAATGTTATCGTTCTTATGTAGTCGATATCAAATTTCAAAGCATCACGTGGCCTTTAGGACCCTAAAACACATTAAACATTATCTTTTGTAAACAACAGCTTTTAAAGGCAAATCATTTGCTTTTTTTATTGAATGTTTTTGCTATTTTGGTTGTTTATGGAAATTGAGAACATGTTTCAAAAGGGCAACTTTTAAAAGACTCACCAGTCTATTAAGGTTATTCCCAAACTCATTTTTCAGTAACTCCTTAAGGATTTATAGATCATCTCTTGATCATTTTTTATTATTAGTGGATTCGAAAAATAGTGATTAACAGTGGCGTGTTAGCGCAGGAGATTTGTTCACAAGGACATCAAACTGAGGGATTGAGGTTATCTGACGGCAGAGACGTGATCATCGCTGGAGCTCCTACCTCTCAAACAGGAACCTGACCAGCAGGAAGATGAAGGCGTAGGGGATGGTGACGTACAGGTGCGAGGCTTTGGCATAGACCCGCCCATCCCGGTCCTCCAGGTCAGCCCATGTGAGGTTCACCGGCAGCCAGATCCGGTCCCACCAGAACCACTCGTAAAGAGTGTCCAGCATCCCTCCACCCTGGTAGAGATCACACACACACACGCACATGCACACCATTCAACACAGAAGGTTAAAGAGCTGCTGAAGTGCGACCCCCCCCCCCGACTCTGTATTGCAGATGTGAGGCAAGGGCTCGTTTATTAGTATTTATATTAATTGATGCATTCATTCATTTAAAGTCTAAGCTCATCCTGCACTCAGGATCGTGGGGGACTTGAGCTAATCCCAGGTGTCATTGCTTCACCCTGTTCTGGTCGCCTGTCCATCGCAGTAATTCATTCATTCTTTCATTCATGTTTTCACCAGGAACTTTGCGCTCGGAGTCACTCCAACCAGGGACCCTCTTGCTGTGAGGCGGAAGCACTTCCACCACACCAGCGTACCGCCATGATTAATCAAATGAATGACTGAACAAGTGGATATTTTAAAAAGGAATAAAAAATATGCGAAATCATACGAAAGGGAACAAAAAGTTATCTAAAAACTCAAACAAGCAATTCTTAATGGATCAGAATAGGAAAAATGGCATTTCTACATGTATATCTATTTAATCTATCTGGAAAAACTCTCTCCTGGTAAGATTAGGGAAGATGGATCAGATTTCATACGTTATAAATGAAGCAAAGCCAAAATATCTCTATTTAGCAAAGTCATGTCAAATGAGGGACAGTCTTTCTCTCACTCTCTGTTTCTCGCGCTATTTATTCTCTCACTGACCAATCCTGTTAATCCCAGATGCTAAAAAGCGACACATGGCGACTCAGTGTATGTGTGTGTGTGTGTGTTTGGAGAGGGGGTGTGTGTGAATTAAACGCACTGAGATTCCAGTCGGACGAGGTGCAGCTTTGGTTACTGTCGTGTACATAAAAGCTCTATTTCCAAAACAAACTCAATCCCGCTGATCCCTCTCCTCTTCTCAAGATCACTTCCATGCCTTGTTTAACAGCCTCAAAAAAAAAAACACCCTGAGCGTACAATGGCAGCCATGGTAACGGCCACACACACACACACACACACACACACACACACACACACACACACACACACACACACACACACCCCTTAAGAATGAGACCAATATATCAAGAGAGGTGAGGAACGTTTACCGACACGAGGTTTCCTCCCACCCGCTTTGTGTGATGGCTGGTGGGTGTGTGGATGTGAAGGTCCAGAGGTGGGTCAGGTGACCTCTGGACTCACCTTCTCTGACAAATCACATGTTCTGGCTGACAGAGGGGGGCCGCCCAGGTAAAAAGCTAAACAAAGCACAAATAGAAACTCCATAAAGGAGGGATGAGTAATCCTTTCTTTTTTCTTTCTCAGCTGATATCACACTCAGCGTTGGAAGACAATAACCTGGGGACATCTGGGGGTTCTACCACGCTTTTGACGTCCAGTGCAAAATACAAGAAGCCAGCATTATTTTTCTCTCATGATGAAATTCGCCGCCCTTATGCCTCACAGAAAGAACATCCCCGGTTTGATTGTGTGTGGAGTTTGCATGTTCTCCCCGTAGGTTTCCTCCAGGTTCTCTGGTGTCCTCCCACAGTCCAAAAGCATGCAGCATCAGCAGAGACTAACACACCCCGACATTTGAATGAGAGGGTGAGTGTTTGCATGCCTCTATATATGACACTGACTGGTGACAATCCAGGGTTACATGTTGCCTCTGGGCCAATGACAGCTGGGATAGGTTCCAGCAACCCTGAGATCAGGTATGGATAACAAATGAATGAATGGATCAAAATTAGGAAAACCTCTCACCTCCGATTTTTTAGTGATATCACCGAGTGTTATCTTTAACAATATGGATTTGTAAACATTATTTTTTTGTGGTTCAATTTCAGTTGAATTGTGATATAAAAATTTTCATTGACCTTTTTCTCTGCTGTTGCTGAAACCTGATCAGCCTGTAGCACTAACCCAAACACAGGGACAAACTGCTGCAGTCGTAGGCTGCACACACATCTTGCTAACCCCCCCCCCCTCCTCGGAGCATATCCTTCAGATGGAGACACAGACGTCCCTTTGGAAGAATGCCTTCAAGATGTTTTAAATCAGAGGTAAATTGTGATCTACATATATAGTCGTATTTACGACTTATATTGATCACTGGCCCGCGTCGGTGTGCAGTCAGAGCTCCGAATCCCCTGCTCTTTGATGCACTGTTTGGCAAACAAGCCAATCAATCTACAACAGGACGCCGCTATTTTCAAACATATTATTATGACGACAGCAAAAAATGGTGTCAGGGACAGTTATATAGGGAGATTTTTCATGCTACAGCAGGATTGCATGTAAATAAAAGTACATTATTTTGGCCAAAAACCTTGATGAACATTTAAAAAACAATCCTGCTAAAGTGAGTTAATGATTGTCTTAACCACAATTTTCTGATCACAACTATGATATTGCTTGTTTTAACAGCACCATTCCTTATTTAATGTTTATAATAATGCAAAGTCTCAAAAGGAAGATGTATTCTGATGACATCTTCAAATGTTACATTTTAAAGCGTGCCTTATATTTATGAAAAAATATTTCTATATAGTTCGGGTCAGTGATGGGAGAAATATCAGGAGCATCCCTGCTACCTTCACAATGACGGTAACCCAAGATCAACCTGTTCTGTTACACCTCCTCCACACTGTCCAGCACTTGCAGAAAAGCAGCAGATGACCTCCGAGACCCCCGGGGTCTGGGATCAGCACAGCACAACTAAGACTGTATTAATTCCCATTGATCTGAGACCAAACTCACAGAGCTTGAGAACAAACTCGACCAACTGAAAGACAATGTCAGATTAAGATCAATTCAATTGGGGTCAGGGATCAGAGGTCAACAGCTTACCTCCGCTGTCGGCGTGGACACCAGGCGAAGATCGAGTCTTCCCTCCTGAGTAACCTCAACATGGAGGTACAACTCTATTCCAGCACCTCCACGGGCAGCACTTTGCTTTGTTTGACATTCTTTATGGTCACACCCCGCACATTTACCTGGGAAGGTTTTTTTTTCCCTCCCGGAAGTGGAGTGAGCACACGCACACACACACACACGCACATGCACACACACACACACACACACACACGCACACGCACACAGGCACTGCAGTTTCTCCCTGCCTCCAGGCGACACAATAACCGTGTTTGTTCTGTGTCCTGATAAAAGTACAAAAGCGAGTTCTCCCACAAAGCAAATCCTGCGGTGACTCCGAACCATCACCGTGTTGACTTTTCACTCGCAAACGACTCCTTTTACACAGAAACACATCCATTACCCCACTACCCTATCCTTCAGGGGGCATAAAATAGGTGAGAGGTTAAAGAGAAAGTTAAATGAAAGTGATGACGAAAAATGAAAGAACTGCAGAACAAGGATTTCCACAAAGTATATCATGAAATCAGATGTTTCACACTTTAGTTTTTCAGAAGTCTTTTACATGTTTTGATATTATCACTCCATTAAAAGTGTGTGAGGAGTGGTGAATCCGACCAGCCGTCAATATCCTGTGTGACCAAGGTGTATGTTTGTACAGACAGAACAAACAGCATCTGTTCAATGTCACAGTCGGACACACGCACGGTTCAGTGATGGCACATGCATGTCTAATCATTAATACGATAGCTGGAGAAATAATCAATATAATTGTTTCTATCACTTTAGGTTGGCTTGATTAATTATAATGATTGACATTCATGGAAATCAACAAGGTACATTTAGACACGGAGGCTGTGACAAATCTGGACCATTTTAGAAAATAATTGAAAACAAAAAGTACATAAAAGTATATAATCAGCCAACCAAATTAGACAGAAATTAGTTGTGAATAAAGGGAAAAAGTTAAATCTCGCAAAATAATTTAAATAATAAAAAAAAAAGAGCCTATGAAATGACCAGTTGAGAGGTAGAACGTGATGAAATGTGATATTGTGTTTATCAACCTGTTATTAACTCTTTACAAACTGGAGAGAGTGGATATTGATCCTCGACTTCTGCTAAAAGCTTCAGGAGTGACGAGGGGTTGTAGGGGAAGAGCTTCCTCTTCCAAAGCCGGGTCACCAGCCCTCTGAGCGCTGACAGACACTCCACAGCTCTGTGCCATGCCGGGTGAGTCCGGTCCGAATTCCTGAGCGGTCCAAGTCTGTGCACGGACGGGCTTGTTTGGCTCACAGATCCAGGTGAGGCCAAGTCTGGACCTCTGCTCCACCCCTCGGTGACAGTCAAGTCTCCGACTCCGCTCCTCCCAGATTCTTGTTCCGATCCCAGTTCGGGATCAGGTCCGTGTTCCGGCAACCCATTAGCCTCCATGTCCTCTGGCTCGGACTCCTCAGAAGAGTCGTACTCCACCAGACGCAGCTTGGGGTCGGGGCTGAGTCCTCCCTCCAAGGGAGTAGAGTCTAGGGGGGCAATCCCGGCACTGGACCCCATCAGAACTGAACCAGGCCCGCTCCTGCTCCCCCCCCCGGACGACGGACGCACCCCGTTCATCCTCCGACAGGTGTCAGTGAAGCCCGCATGGTCCGCCCGGAGCAGCTTCAGGTACCGTACGAGATACTCCAGGAAGCAGGTTTCCATGGAGATGAGAAAGTCCAGAAGGAGGCTTTGGTCGAACGACACGCCATGCAGCAGGAGCAGGAAGTGGCAGTGAGGGTTGCAGCCAGAGGCACAGGCCCATTCCAGGACAGTGGAGCCTCTACCGGAATAATCCCTGTGAAGAAAGTCAGGTGCTTCAATCGAGGTGAAGCTCCGGCCCCTTGGCTTAAGCCGAAAGTGTTACAGGCTCGAAGCTGGCTGCGGAGAACACAAACTTTTTCAGGAAAATTATTGTAAATACCTGAGGACAAGGAAAATGGCGAGCAGGGTCTTGGCCGCCTCCATCATGTCGTCGTCTTGCCCTCCGAACACTGACGTGAAAAGGCAGCAGGTGTGAGGCTCGGCCTCGGGGTGAGCGCCACTTCGCTTGACGAAGCCCCAGAGAGTCTGCAGGTGAGCGATGGCAGCAGGGACGCCTGAAGGACACAGACACGGCTGCCGTTCACCTCTAAACACACCAAACGAATGTGACGAATGTTCGGTAAATCAACCCCTGACTCCTAATTGCATGCCATATAAACGCAATTTTTCCACTGAAAATAACTCAACCCCACCAGTAGTTGTGGTGTGCAGCAGCCTCTTGGTTCTGCATACGTTTGCACACATTAGAATTGTAATTTGCAGCGTTTTTGTTTTTAGCTTTGTGACTGAAGCTTTATCCTCGGGTTAGCAAACAGCAAGTTAACGTCCATCCATTTCAGGAACAAGACTACATTTCGAGCGATTGAATGATAGGAAAGATTGAAAGATTATCAGATTAGAATCTGATCACACCGCAGGGGTGTTGGCAAAATGGCAATTGGTATTTTTGCTGAGGGTCCTGATGTGCTTGTCTTCCATCGGCAATATTAGACATTCTTTCCCTGAGATGCTGATTCTAACCTGATCTGTCATCTGTGCTGGCGTGGATCTCGACGGATTTCAGTAGCAGCAGGCTGATGGCTCTCAACATCACCCCGTCTGGTTTCCCGCCCTTACACCCTCTGACATTGCTGCTCCCCCCGAGGGAAGGGGCGATTCTGACTTGGATGCTGTCCAACCAGCCGGCGGCTACTGCCCCCAGGACGACCCGTGCCAGTGTGCTCAACTCCGAGCCGGAGTGTGCCCGTCCAGCGGATGCGGCACCACCACCAGGCAGCCAGTCCTCCCCCGCTGTCTGCAGGGCGGCCCTCTTCAGCAGCAGCAGTGCCCTCTTCTGGACAAAGTAGTGTCCACAGCAGCGGGCTGACGTTATCAGTGCCACCGAATGGCAGTGCGTCAGACTCTGATGCCGCAGACAGGCGGCGGATGCCATCAAGACCTCCATGAGCTCTAGAAGAAGGAAGAGGGTCGAGCCCCAGAGTTGCCCACGGGTCTGAAGAGACTCTTGCTTTTCTGGGGGGAGAAACCTGGAGCATAAAACATTGAGGCTGGAGTCAAAGACCAGGAGCAGCTTCTCAACAAGGCCTGCGGGAGGAAGGACATGAGATACCACAGTCAGAAGCGAAACATAACACAAGCACGCACAAATCCGTGTTGACAAACCATCTGTCATTATTTCAAAATCAATTGGAATAATGCCTTAAAATCTTCTCCCTAGCTCATAACTAAACACTCATCAGTTCAGGGTCTCCAAACGTCACTTCCTGCTTCCTCTTCCCAGCTAACGTCAGTCGACTCCACAGGTGGACCAGGAAGTTTGTAAACGTCAACAACCAATGGATCGACTGACAATGACACATTGATATTTGTAATTATAATTTACATGAGCCCTCACTGGATGAATGCCAGCTTGAGTGTATTAAAAGGAATCAAGGTCAGATTAGAAGTGTTTTTTCTTTTTCGCAAAGACCGCAAATTCATCCAAAATAAATCGGCAAAACATGACACAAACCTTGATTTTCAAAACTTCGAAAACGCTAATGGAAACGTATTAGTCTGGGTCTTTAAGTGTTAGAAGAATGCCTCTTCCCCTTTTAACCGAAATCAGACGCTTCGCTGGACAGTCCACAGCAGAGCTACTCCGCTGAGGCCACAGCCTGGTATTTGATGCCCTTGAGAGGGCAAGGGACGAATCTGACCTCACAACAACTGGAGGCCGGACTCTGCCAATGGGGGGGGGGGGGGGGGGGGTCTGTTAGACTGGGACCCATCACCAGACACCATATGTCCCTGTGTTTTCATCTGGTGCCCTCAAACGCTGCGAAATAGTGCAGCCAGAAAATTTGAGAGGAGTGTCAATCTTGAATCCGTATCCATTTTAAATATCATGTGTTGACCAGATGCGGAAAGAGTTATTAGCATTGGACTGACAGTGATTTATAGGCCAAAAGAAAACATTTGACTCACCAGTATGTAACAATTCTCATTTACTAATAATAACGCAGCAATATTAACAAGATGCTTTTAATCACTAAAATCAGTTACACATCCACAGCAGCTTAAGTTTTGTTTAAGTCTCTTGCTTTTTTAATTATCTACGGTTTCTGTGTCTGTGTGTGTGTTTGAGTGAGCAATATTTTTATATATTTATGTAATCGTTCCCCTCCTTGAGCTGCCACCTCACCGTGGTGGAGGGGTTTGCGCGTCCCAGTGATCCTGGGAGCTATGTTGACGGGGGGGGGTTTATGCCCCTGGAAAGGTCACCCAAGGCAAACAGGTCCCAAGTGAGGGACCAGACAAAGCACGGCTCAGAAGACTCTCATGATGGATAAGAAATTTTGTACCTTTTTCCCCTGCCCGGATGCGGAGCACCGGGGCGCCCACCTGGAGCCAGGCCCAGGGGTGGGGCTCGACGGCGAGCGCCTGGTGGCACGGCCTGCACCCATGGGGCTCGGCCGGGCACAGCCCGTAGGGGCGACAAGAGTCCCTCTTCGCCTGGGCTCACCACCAACAGGAAGGGCCAAGGGAGTCGGGTGCAGTGTGAGCCGGGTGGTGGCCAGGGCGGGGGACTTTGGCGTAACCAGTCTACATGTGTTTTGTGGATCTGGAGATGGCATTCGTTTGTGTCCTGCGGGTTATCGTCTGTGAGGTGCGCCGAGAATACGGGGCACCGAACCCCGTTAAACGGGCTGTTCCGTCCCTGAATGACCG
Organism: Fistularia tabacaria; assembly: GCA_901007705.1. Classification (NCBI taxonomy): domain Eukaryota; kingdom Metazoa; phylum Chordata; class Actinopteri; order Syngnathiformes; family Fistulariidae; genus Fistularia; species Fistularia tabacaria. Next base: position 20,604 of record CAAKHD010004267.1, read on the forward strand.
GTGTCGCAGCTCGATCTGCAGTGCCAGTTGTAAGTCAGACCCGTTTCTGGTGAGAGTTGGACTCCGCCAGGGCTGCCCTTTGTCACCTATTCTGGAGGAGTTTAAGTCTCTCGGGGTCTTGTTCCCGATTGAGAGAAGGATGGATCCGGGAGATCGACAGGCGGATCGGTGCAGCGTCTGCAGTGATGCGGACTCTGTGCCGGTCTGCTTTGGTGACCAGGGAGCTGAGCCAGAAGACAAAGCTCTCAATTTACTAGTTGATCTACATTCCTAACCTCATCTATGGTGACAAGCTGTGTGTAGTGCATAGAGAGGAGTCAGATGAGGTGGCTCGGGCATCTGGTCCAGATGTCTCCTGGACTCCTCCCGGGGGAGGTATTCCGAGCATGTCCATCTGGGAGGAGGCCACGGGGAAGACCCAGGACACGCTGGAGAAACTTTGTCTCTAGGCTGGCCTGGGAGCGCCTTGGGGTCCCGCCAGAAGAGCTGGACCATGTGGCTCGGGAGAGGGGGATCTGGGCCTTCCTGCTCTGACGACAACCCCAGCGACCCGACTTCGGATAAGCGGCAGAAGATGGATGGATGGATGAATGGATGGATGGATGGATGGATGGATGGATGGATGGATGGATGGATGGATGGATGTTTAATCGCTCTTCCTACACGTTTGTCATAAAGACACGGGTGTGACAGAGTAGAGTATTGGGATCTTGGAGAAATGTAGCACCGTTTGTCGCCCACTAGAGGACGCTAATGTCACAGTTATGGGAGATAATTTGGTAAAATGTGAGAATTGGGAACCTAACAAAAAACGATTTCCTCAGTGGATGAAGGTCAACGGTCACACCTGGAGACACTGGTTTTAAATATTTACCTAGACGTTTCTCCTTCAGCAGCCTCTTTAAGATGGCAGAAAGCGACCAGAGACAAGCGTCCAGCTGAGAACAGGGAGGCGAGTGGACGAACACCTGCAGACACGCCTCCTGCCAGGAGGACGGTGGGAAACCCTGAGGACACAACGCTAATCTGAGATTCTGCTTTGAATCTCTTCATATGCTGACAAGGAAGTGACATATTAGTTTCTTATAAAGGAAAAGGAAAAATTATATACAGATTCATGGAATACCTGTAATAAGAAAACATCTGACAATACAGGATTAAAGTAAAAAGTCTGCAAGACAACAAATTCAGATTCTGTGAGACAAGTCTTTCATAGATTTGTCTAAGAAAAGTGGCAAATTTGTGAGTGTAGTCCTGAAAAGTGTTCAAACAAACCGCACACACTGCTGAGAAGTTGCAAGTGTGGCCATGAATACCAAATTGAAACTGCATATTGACCATTTCCAGCAACTTAAATCTCAGCGCAGACTAATCCAGCTGTTTTTAAACAAGCAGGGGGAAATGCCTGTCATTAAGCGTGCAGACTCACAGATGCCTGCAGGTGATGATGGACATACGCCACTGTACACTTTGCCGCAATGTGAGACAACATCTGATCCCCAGACTGGAACTGAAGGACCTGCAAGCAAGAGAAGACGTCTAATTTATTCACAATATCTATGAAAAATACAGTTGGATTTCTGTGTCCTCAACATAACATTTCTTTATTTACTCTACCAAGATGAATTTCTTGTACATACCTATTCATTTTTCGCTAGCTGTACATTAACTACTTGCTCCATGTCGGCAACTTTCTTGTTGATTTTTTTTTGACTCACGTTATTTCTGGATTTGTTTTTTACATTCAAGTCTTGTGGATTTTTAACTTAAGTTTGTTGACAGTTTGTTGACAGTTATCTGCTTATATTTTAATTTCTTTCTTCATTGTCCATACAATACATCCTATCATCAAGGTCAAGGGGGCAGGATAATAGGATAAAACTTAATTGATCCCCCATTTGGGAAATTCCTGCAGGTTGCTGGAGAGGTGGGATTAAACCAATACCGTCACCTGTCAATCACATGGTCACTTACTGAGCCACTCAACAATTCACTCTGTCGTTACCTTGTGGTCACCAAGGACCACACCCCATATGGACTGCTCATACTCCTAGCCTCCGGCCGGAGGTACTAGGGTGAGAAATGTAGGATATATCACAACTAAAGAACTTATTCTACCCAACTGCAATTAGACTGATAGGAGTCAAGAACCATGTTTTACCTCAAGATAATTAGATGCACTTGCTGGTTCACTTCTCCACGTTACCTCCAGCATAGCCAGTGCTGTACTCAAGTGTTCCTTTAAGTCAACTTTATATTTAACTGTCCGCATCCAACGTGCACTTTGTGAGCTGCACTCAACTTTCAAGTTGTCAATCTAAACTCTCATCTTGCACATCCAATGGACACAACTGTTTACATTTCAATTTGCGCATTCTGTTAATACTGTTGACGCTTCTTTGCACTGTTTACACTTCTTTATTATTTACTGTTTTGATTATTTATTGCCACCGATCTGGCTTCACTTTGGACAGCAAAATGAGAATCTTATTGTGCAGGGAAACCCGCTTTCAGATGGAACATGTGACAACAAATAGTTTGAATCGTGAATCACTATCATCATAATTATCAGGTGCGCCCTTGTTTATATTTAAGGACATTACAGGGTTCACGTATTTTCGCGCCTGTTTTTAGATTCACTCAATCGATCCGTTTGAAATCTGCCATTTCCCGTCAATCCATTGCGCATGCAGTTAGAACGCACGGTGCTGGTGTGTCGGTCGCCACGCAACGGGACTCACCAGCAGAGGCAGGACGTCCAGCTCCACAAACAGCGTCCGCAGGGTCTCCCTGCAGAGTGACGACACCACCGGACAGCGTGACGTCACACCAGACACCATCCTCTCCACGACTGTTAGACACACGCAACGCAACTCAACCCAGTTTTCATGGTGATCCTCTCCGTGCTCCGGGCTGCGCAACCCAGACAGGATGATCCGGGCCAGGGCTGCGAATTCGAGGCGAGGAGGTACGGCGGTCACCACGCACCTGTGTGCGTCTGCCATGTGACCCAGAATTTCACGCACCGAGAGACTCTGAGCGTGGCTAACCATGCTGTTGCTCCCACTTCCGTTTGACCCCTGACCACGTGACATACGCGGAAGTAGATCAACAACTGTTTCAAGTTAGCAGGAGGAAGGAACCGGATCTCAGCTGATCCCACTGCCGGTGTCAAGCAACTGCGGCTGCAAAGAACCGTCTAAAATGAGCAAGAAAGTAGGTCAAATTTGTTAAAGTATAAGCAACAGCATAGAAAAGCATAGGAAAGAAAACGCCTCGAAATTTGGAAACACAGCAAATGGTTACTTTATAATTCAAACATTATTATTTTAGCATTGGATGTAATTTTTTCTTGCGTGTGTATATATATATATATATATATATATATATATATGGATTGGTAGATACTTGTCATATATTTAGATTAAATGTCTATACTCAAGTTCCACTAAAGGTCTATTTATACCATTTTTGTGATTTTTTTTTTCCACATTATTTTGCAGTATAAGACTTTGCAGTTAAAACAGAGCTTTTAATTTGAAGGGGTCGACAGTCGTGTTTTGATGTCGTGACACCGATGCGCTCAGAGGCTGACAGACTTTGTTGTAAAATCTTGTTGTTCCAATGCGAAATAATGCCAACCACCGCAGACCAAGTCACATAGGCTTACTGCAAGTGTGAGAGACTGTTTTGTTTTCGTATTCGGGTCCAAAGAACGGCGTCGAAATGCAGCTTTGACAACTCAACTTCTTCCCGTCTGGAAGCTGATTGGCCAAGTTAAATGTCCACTCAACGTCTGTCAAGTAAGTCTTTGTTTTCTACCCATCAAATCTACTGCGAAGATCGATAAATCACGGAGAAAAATCGGAACGTCGAGGCATGGACTGCATTTGCGTACATGTGTGTTAAATTCCCCGAAATGTCAAAGTGAACTCAAGCTAGCAAGCTAGTACTCCTGAGTTGTTTAGCTTGTTGGCTAAAAAGCGTTAGCTCTCTGATTGACAGCTATACAGCCGTAAATCAGTGAAAGAGACTTGCTCTCGGTAAATTACACTGTGTATTTAACTTCTCATTTAACGTCGTGGGCCTGACTCTACTCCTCCCGAGTTTATCAATATGTTTTCAATAAAACGTGCTCTTGTTCGCTTTTTGTTGCCTGGCCCGACCCCCCCCCC
>CAAKHD010004267.1:56070-68827 GCA_901007705.1 Fistularia tabacaria
CCAAAACCGTATAAAGAGACCCCCCCCCCCCCCCCCAACACACACACACAGGTGGAGCTCCCCCCCGGGGTCGTCAACATCGTGCCCGGCTTCGGCCCCACAGCGGGAGCCACCATCGCTGCCCACATGGACGTGGACAAGGTGGCCTTCACCGGCTCCACAGAGGTTGTATTTTTTATTTTTTCTCGAACAAGTATAAAATGGCATCAGCAACTGCAATTAATATGAGTTCTGATAAGAAACCTTAGATACGGCAGGACAATCCACATCAGATCAAGAGGCCGCATAGATTAAGGATTAAGTTATGCCACCTTACTCTAATTTACGTGATAAACTCATGCAACCCCTTTGTATACATTGTATTATATCTCCCTTTTTGGTAAGAATTTCTTTCGATATTTGAAATATGTAAAATATTGTTCATTTTTCAATGCCGGATTTTTGGATGCTTGTCTTGGCCTTTTAATGGCATTGTTTCAATCTAACTATAATGGCCTTTTTACTGATTTGGACTGCTTTTCTTTAGAATGAAAAAGGCCAAAGCATAGATGTCTAGTTTATCAGTTAGAAACCACCGAAAGAGTAGCTATCAGAAAGTCAAAAGCTCGAAGACATTGATAAACACATTTGTCAGATTTCATTTGGGAGATTTATTGTCAAGAGCTTCTCTTCCTGTCCGTATGACCCCCTGCGGTGCTCTGGTGCAGGTGGGCCAGCTGGTGAAAGAGGCGGCGGGCCGGAGCAACCTGAAACGGGTGACTCTGGAGCTGGGAGGGAAGAACCCGTGCATCGTGTTCGCCGACTGCGACTGTAAGTCACTTTCTCTCCTTTCGCGTCCCAAACATCTTGGGTTTCATACCGAGTTTTCGGTGTCACTCGAAGGCCATGTTATCTGGAACACTATTTGTGTATGTGTATGTGCGTGCGTGCGTGTGTGTGTGTGTGTGTGCACGCAGTGCAGCTGGCCGTGGAGGAAACCCAGAAGGGAGCCTTCTACAACCAGGGTCAGTGCTGCACGGCAGCCTCGAGGGTCTTCGTGGAGGAGACCATCTACGAGGAGTTTGTGCGCCGCAGCGTGGAGAAGGCCAAGTCGATGGTGATCGGAGACCCTCTGGACCCCCGGACAAGCCACGGGCCACAGGTGCACCGCACATCCAACACACAGAGATTATTTTGAGCTTTTCAGCCTGTTTTGGTTAGTCACTGAGTTACTGCGTTTCATGTTGATCCCTCGAAATATTACTTTTCACCTCATATCTTGTCAGGTTCTACAGTTTCATTCTTAATCGTGCAATCTTGAGGTTTTTTTTATGTCTGTTTGTGTTTGTGTGTGTGTGTGCGGTTGATGCAGATCGACCGGCAGCAGTTCGATAAGATCTTGGAGCTGATCGAGAGCGGGCGGCAGGAAGGGGCCCAGATGGAGTGCGGTGGTGCCTCCCCTGGAGAGAAGAGCCTGTTCATCCGGCCGACCGTCTTCTCCGGGGTCAAAGATCACATGCGTATCGCCAGAGAAGAGGTCAGAATTCATGTCTCCTTGTCACGTCACCTGTTGCTTAGGCTCATGATGCTGATTGTTTAACAGGAAAGTCTGGCATCTTGTGGACAAATGCCTCTATTGCAACTGACACACTGCACACAATTAATACTCTCTACTGAGCTACATTCATCTTAAGGTTTGCCATCGGGGCCCAGATTACAATCAGAATCCGAAAAAGAATGAAAAGAATCCTTATCAACGTCTCAGATTACATTTTATAATGATGATGATAATAATAATGATAATAAAAATAATAATAAGCCATACTTGCCTGACTATTTAGAAAATATTGATTCGCCTTTGCTTATAATACCCCTCTAGATATGAACATAAATAAGTAACAAACAAATGAACAAATAATACTACACAAGAATATTACAATATATAATTAGCAAAATAAAAATAAGTGTATGAGTAAATAGATAAATGGGAGAAATGGATCAGTTTTGATTTTATACTCGACACTGCATATTCTAATATGTGTTTGTTTGTGTTCGCTTTGCGGGCTCGATTTTATTTGTTTGTTTGTCGCCCCAGATCTTTGGTCCTGTACAGTGTGTATTCAGGTTTAAGAGCCAGCAAGAGGTGATAGAGAGGGCCAACAGCTCACCTTTTGGCCTGGTGTCTGCTGTCTTCACCAGCAGCCTGGACCGGGCTCTGTCTGTGTCCTCAGCCCTGGAGACCGGAACTGTCTGGTCAGTCCCACATTATCTTATCTTATCTTATCTTATCTTATCTTATCTTATCTTATCTTATCTTATCTTATCTTATCTTATCTTATCTTATCTTATCTTATCTTAGTATCCCTTCTCTTCCTGGATTGCATCTCACTATACAATAAACTTCTTCTAAATTATCTTTGTATCTTCAATTTGTGTTCACTCACCTTTGATTTGCCTTGTATTTAACCCGACACTGTACCTTTTCAGTTTTTGTAGTCTTATGTGTTTGCCTGTGTCTTATCTTATCACTGACTTGTCTCATCATATCTTTAATTTGCATCATCTTGTCTTGTTTGTCTTATATTGTGTTGCCTGTGTTAAGGGTAAACTGTTATAACGCCCTCCATGCCCAGACTCCCTTTGGAGGATACAAGATGTCAGGAAATGGACGAGAACTGTAAGAAAATGTGTTATTTTATGCTTGGCATGTCCGTGTATTTGTCCATCAGTTTAACATGCCGGGTGTCTCGTGTCTATCCTGTCAGTGGGGAGTATGTCCTGGCTGAGTACTCAGAGGTGAAGGCGGTGACCATTAAACTTAGCCAAACACTGTGAAAAAGAAACAAACTCCGGCTCTGCAGTGTCTCTCCACATAAGTCCACGGATGCCATGGGATTTGACGACCCCCCAGCCCCATACAAGTCTCTGCGACCAACATCCAAGACTCTATATCCCAACTACAAGTCTCTGCAGTCTTGACATAAGTCAGTCCCTTTAGTTTCACTGGACAACTCCTGGGTTCTAATTCGGCAAGTGGTACTTAAAAAAATGATTTTACCAGAATGCCATAGGAAAAAAATTTCCCCTGAAACAGAAAGGAATTCAACAAATGATTGTTAAATGCCAAGTAAACAAACAAAAATTTGATAAAAATCCGTTCAGTTCAGTGACACAGGATCAGACTACTTGAGCTTAAAAGAATTCAATAAATGATAGTAAAACGCTAAGTAAACAAACCAAAAAAATGATAAAATCTATTGAGTTCAGTGACGCGGGATCAGATTGCTTGTAGTCAGAATGAAACATTTACAGATATTAGACTCGATATTGAGTAAAATTCCTTCAGATTACAGTCTTACTCTTAATAAGAATTCACTTGGGGCAAGAAGATGAAGGAGAGCCTCATTTGTAGAATGCAGATCAATGATTTCATATTCAAAGATAACAATAGACATTCTGAAAACACCCCCCAAATATTCAAATAATCATAGGACAACACACCTTATCCACAGAAATCATATCTTTGTATGAAACAGAAAATGAAAATGAAAACAACAACACATACAAACAGGAACCACAATACAAACGGTTTAAAGTCTGTGCCTGCAAATTCTTCTGGTGTGACCAGAAACCTCAAGGGGGGTCTCTCTATGCAAAGTTAGTTTTTTAATAAGGTGAAAATGTAATAAAGAGCTTTGTTTCCAGCAAAGCCCTGTAACCCTTGTCCATTCCACACGTCTCATAACCGTACATGGATCAACGTGGGAAGTGTGTTCATTGCTTGGTTTGATTCTTACCGCACATCTGACCTGACAATGTATAACAGAACTTCTCTCTGCTGAGGAGAATGTGCCTTTCAAATGTTGGAAGGAACCCTGTTTCCTGACCCAGAAGTGGTAATATTTACCATTTTCATCACTGCATAGTTCATGTCAACCGCTTTTGTTTTTCACCTGAGTTTCTTTTCATTCAGCAACACAAATGAGAAATATGTCTGCTTATTTCCTACTCTAGTTTTGTATTTAAATAGACATTATAAATAAAGGAAGTCAAATATAGCTTCAGGTCTCGTTTATTCGATAAATCTCTTCGGGGTTTTCAACTTCCACAGATTTTCTTGAACTGCTTGTCTGGTTTATGAAGAACCTCAATATATTGAAGCCCAGAGCCAAAAATGTGCAAGTACAAGAGAGGATTTATCCCACCATCGAAATTATTTCGTTCAAAATCAAGATTTACTCTGTAGAAATAAAATTAAATCAATAATCATTTTGCCGCGAGCCATTATTTTGAAAAGACCATTTGAATTTGATGCAGAAAAATAAGCAAAGATAGTTAAAATATTGACACATGAAAGCATTTTATCCAAGATGTACGCAACAAAGAGTTGTTTTCTTGTGAGAAACCTCGCCGTTTGTTGTAATTTTTTTTTACATTTCATTACATTTTAGAGGACCATGGAGACGAAAAAAAAGAATAGAAAAAAGAGGACGGAAACACTTTAATTTGAAATTCCTCCCCGGAAGTGTGTCTTTCTTGACACAGCGCGCGCCTGTTCGGGAAGGTTTACAGCGGTGGATAGAATCAGGAAGTTGAGTTAAAAACTTTACTGGTTCGGTCGCTGTCTCGGAATTGGCTAAACTTCTCCAATATGCCGCGTGGATGTCCACACTTCCCGGTGAGTTGTTTTTTTTTTCTTCTTCTTCTGTTTTTGTCTAAATTTTCATGCGATGTGCAAAACATTCGCAAAAGTGTCCACTTTTTTTTTTTTTTTTCCCCCTCGTCCATGTGTGGTACGTGAAGACGACACCACTGGAAAAACAAACCCTGATTTCCATTTTACTCTGTATTAAAAACAATGAAATAAAAGACTAAGTCAAGCGCTACTTTGGCTATTTATATCGAGAAAGCAGCCGCTTCACGAATCGTGACAACTTATAACACGTTAAGTCTTGGATATAACCTTCCCTTTTTTTTTTTTTTTTTGTAAAAACAGTCAAACGTTAGAAGCTAATCGCACGGCTTCGAAACGCAGGTGCTGTGATTGCCTGTATTATCATGGCTGACTGAAGTGAACGTTAACATAAATCCCATAGAGACATGCACGCTCGTCTTCATTATTCTGTTTATTTATTGAGTTATTTGTTTGGCAGGGAAATTATATATATATATATATATATGTGTGTGTGTGCTTGAGTCCGTCGAGGAACCACTGAGTCAGGCCGTAGAAATACAGGCGGGCAGTGTGTCTCCTCGGTGATAGCGGCCTTGGTGTCACCGGGGGTTCGACGGGGTCAGAGAATCAATGTTGTGCTTTCAACGTCACTGCCCCCTTTTCAGCAGTCCAACAGACAGGCACGCATGCCCAAGTGTCATGCGTGAATCGGACAACGGCGCCGTGTATTGCCAGGCAGAATTAACTCATTTCTTTTGCTTGTTCCCTTCACCACAGCAAATCATCTGGCTCCATCTAACCCCAGTATCTGCAGCCCTTTCTCTCAGAGCGGTTCACTTCATGTCCTCTTTCACTCCATCCATAAATCTCGTCTTCGGTTTTCCTCCGGGCTTCCTGCCTGTCAGCTCCAACCTTCCTATTCTTCTATCAATATATTCACAAGTCCTTCTCTGTGCATGTCTGAACAATCTCAGTCTGACTTTATCTCCAAAGCATCTAACACGTACTGTCTCTCTGATGGACTTACTTATCATCCTGTCTATCCTCGTCACTCCCAAAGAGAACCTGAACGTCTTCATCTCCGCTACCTCCAGCTCTGCCTCCTGTCTTTTCCTCGGTGCCACTGTCGCTAAACCATAGAGCAGGCTCGCCGGAGGAAGACCGAAGAGGAGCTTTATGGATGGAGTGAAAGAGGACATGAAGTTAGGTCTCGTGACCGTAGAGGACACAGAGAGTAGGGTTAAATGGAGAAAGTTGATCTGCTGCGGTGGCCCCTGAAGGGGGCAGCCAAAAGAAGAAGAGTTTATATTTTGATAACTTTCATGCTAGCATAATTCAACATTAAGTATTAACGTTCCTACGGAATATAGAGTATTGTTGTTCAGTATGTCATTTAAACAGATGATGCTCATAACACCTGGCTGGCCGTGTTGTAAACCCATTCGTTTATTTGAATGTCTTTCACAACTTGACTGTGGAGTGAGAAAAGGACAAAGCTCTCACAGCTCTCTGATGATAGAGCCTCTTATGTATTTCTCAGTTTAACATTCTCCGTGTTGACTTTTATTTTGGCTGTTAATGTTTGATTACTGCTCGTGTTTGTTTAATTGCCCTGTGCCTGTTGTCGGTCCAAGTTTAGTGTAATCGCGGCATGTCTCTTTGCAAGGTTTCTGAATCTCCGCTCTGACTGGTCGACCAGGGACCCTATTAGAAATGTCCTACTGGTCTGTCGGCCTCCCAGAAGACTCCAGAGACGGCACCATGGACCAACCGGCAGGTAGGTCTCCTCCCTGTAAAGACATCAAGCTACAGACCGAAGTGGTTCTGGCTGTGGGTTGCCTGCTGCACTAAGTTTAGCAAAAAGAGAAGCGAAACCCCAACTGTTGCTCAGTCCTACTGTATATGTTTGATTCTCACTGTGTTAAAACGACTGAACTCATTCAAAGAGTCTGTCTCTTACAACCCCTCCGCCAAACTTTTCTAGCTTTTCCAAAGCGGTCAATATCACTAGTAGAAAGGAGGAGGGAGAACCTCGGCCAGTCTAGAGGCAGTTCAAAATGTTTCATATGAAGTAGTTATTAAGACAAAATATTAAAGCAAAACCGGGCACGATGGAATGAAGTAATTCAACTGTTTATCCTTTTGGAACCTGAAACAGATGGTTTTAATATGAGTTATTCAGTATGATTGTATTTGTAATCCTGAATTCTTCATCCACATATTCTAACACTGAACATCAGAAACTTTTATTCATGTTGTCAGTTAGACATGAAATGAAATAAAAGCGGGCCAAAACTGCAATCATCAGGACAGGTCATTGAGGTCAAATGAGAAACAACTTTTTCCCCAGGAATGCGAAAGCTTCTGGAAGCCTGAACTGGAATCACGCATGCTCTACTTGGCACTTTACATTTAACATTCAGGGAAAACTCTTTGAGTATAAGCTGTTGCTATCTAGTGCAATATATATATATATATATATATTATTAATTACGAAATTAATTTTCTTTGTTCTGAAAAACACAGTTATGCTGCTGTGAAAAGGACTGTCATTTAACCAAATTTCACTGTTGTACAGGAATGTGCAAGTACAATAAAGAATCTGAACTTGTTTCCTCTGTCAATCAACTGTTTTTTTTGGGGGGGGGGGCTGGAAAGAGTTTTTTTTTTCTGGTGTTTTTTTTTCAATTTTCTGAGGAAGAGGAAGGCTTTTTAGGCAACTTACGTGTTGAGACTGGGTCATTTCAGTATGGGTTAAGCAGCTTTGATGCAACAGATCAATGTTGGTTAAAGGAAAATAGAAGTGATGTGGGAGAATCAGCTGCATGGTGCACTGTGGCAGCCTCATGTACAGACTGTGTTAACAGCATTTCCCCATGTTTTGTCAGGAGCTGTGGTTTGGAAGCATAAAACAAAGTTCTACAGTGTTCTGTCTGTCTCTTACTCTCAACAGCTACCCAAGCCTGACTGATGTGAAAATGTTTTTTTTTTTTTTTTTTTTTTATCCTTTCACTGAAGCAAATGCTCCTACTTTAGTTTCTGTGCTAAGATAGTATTCCATACTGCTTCCTCCAATTTTTTTCTTCAGCCTGGCTGACACAAAGTCGCAGGTGAAAACATGCAAGGCATGTCAATCTTTCCTAATCCATTCACCTCGTCTGACTGCTAAGCTTACGGTGTCCTGCCTTCACCAAGGGCTCAAAAGACACTGATCCCGAGTGTGTTTCAGCAGAACGAGGTGGGTGGGGGAGGTGGGGGTGCTCTCAAACAAAGGAGCATCATCCCCCATTTCCTCTCCTTCCTCCTCTATCTCCCTCCCTCCTGCTTGCGAGGTGGCAGCTCGTCCAACCTCCTCAGCCAATCTGGCTGAGGAGGTTGGAGAGGAGCTGCAGCCATGAACATGTAGCCTCATGTGTGATTCGAGTCGCAGGAAGAGGAGGCTTCACTGCTTCGCTATGAGCAGGTTAGTGAAGAAGAGAGAGAGTGGGAGGGGGATTGAGGGCAGTGCTGAGCCAAGCCTTTCTTACATGTCGGGCTGGCAGCTGAAGATGATCACTGTCCCTGAGTGAAAGAATGGATGTCTCTGGATGAATATTGAGGTTGGATTATTCTGCCAATGCTTTGACGTCCCAACCTCGTCTGGTGTTTGACAACTGAGCAGGATTGAATTGTTGGAGCCATCAAAGAACTTTATTTGATGCCCCTCCATCCTGACGTCATCACCTCTGTGGGCTGCGAATCTCGAAAGTCCTCTCTGATTGTCTTGTAGACAGAGAGTGTCAAATGTTGACATTTTGTCAGGTGTTATCTATGTGATTGAAAGATGAAGCTGGGCATTTCTGCAGGTGCAGTTTGAGTGACCGTACCAGTTTAATGCCAACAGGAAGACCTCATTTGACAGACTTAATTTCATTCACCTGAAAATGTCATTTTGTTTGGAAGGGAATGATCAGCTGGGCGGGAGAACTACAAATTCCCTTGAAAAAATAATTGATTTTTAAATTTTTGTTTTTTTCAAGCATAATGATGGTTAAATTGCTCTGAAGCTAAAATGTGTGAGAAAACTGATCAAATTATTTATTGTTGGATTTCTATCATAAATTTATTCAAACATTTTTTTTTTCTTGATTTTAAAGGGAATATTCCAGACATTGCATGTGCTGGCAATATAGGTTTTTCAAGTATTTATCCATACATGAATTTTACATAATTTTATTATACCATTAACTTGTTCCTCAAAGCCAAAGAATTGAACTCGGTCTACTAAAGCACTTTATGAATCTAGTAAATAAACACTACCAACTCGAGAGATTCTGGGGTCATACTGGGGCACTTGTGGCTGCAGCCTGAAAAGCTTTAGGACCCCTAACAGGCAGAGCAGCCTACTCATTCTCTTCATGTGCTATAGACTGTGGTCACTCGGGGTTCAGTGAGTGCTTGGGGACCATGTAAGTCATGCAGATAGAATCTTGTGTTTGCACCAAGTAGCCTTGGTTGTCATTAATTTTGGCCGTTCACATCTGCAGGACTCTGTTAAATTGTCCATGAACCCTTTAGCTGCCTCTGGGCTGCCCGTGTGTGTGTTTCCTGCAGCCGGTCCTCGATGAATAATTAAGGCTCTGACTGAGCTGCTGAGGTTACATGAGAAAGCCTGAGGGAGTGATACCATTACACCCCACATGTGCCGTCACCCTGCATCTGTCCAGCAGCCTCCATCACTGAGCCTGTCTATCTGAGGAGAGCGGTGAGCCATGACCACGCCACCTTCAGCTGGTGAAAGAGCACACTAGGCAAATGTTCACGGAAGAAAGACCAAGGGTGATTGTCATGATGAAGCTGATGCAGGCGAGAGAGCGTGAATTTAGCCAGGAAAGGGAGTAAATAGATTAATGGGAAGAAGGATCCCAAAGGCACATAGTTTTTACAGATGAGTAGCAAAAAGATAAGTATTTGCTGAAAAAAATTAAAGGAATAAAAATGTTTATTATGAGTAAATATTACAAGTAAATATTTATATATTTAATTTTAAGGCATCTCGTAATGAATGTATAGATCCACCAGTCACGGATCCGTGAGGCTGAATCAGATTTCTAAGAGTTGACTCAAGCATCAGTAGATAAAGGGGTCTTTTTTTTTTCTTTTTTTTTTAGTACAAGCCCTTTAAATAAGAGTCTCTGGATTTGTGAGACTCACTGTGACCGGAAGAAATGAAAATGGAGCAAAGAATAGATACTAAGTGGAAGCTAGATGTAGCTTGCAAAAAGCTCGATAGACGCCTGAAGAAACCACTTGAAGCCACAGTGATTGAAATAGCTATGTCCTATGAGCTTGTCGATGATCTAATTCCAGGTCCACTCACTAATGCGAGATCAGATTTCTGAACATCAAGCATAACATCTTTCGGTTCCATTGTTCTTAACAATCACATCTCTTTAAAAAGAGGCAATATTCGTCAGTCGAAGATTGGGTTGGCAGAATGAAGACAGTTGGAAGGCACATTTATGTGCTAATATGAAAGCAAAAAAGTATATGAAGCTAAACTTCAGGCATTGGAACTAAAAACCTTTTAAGTAAATTGAACCTCTAGAAGCTTACAAACTGAGTGCAAAGCTATAGTGTATCAGTGAAAACAACTTGAAGCTCAATTTGAGCTATAGTTAACAAATATGTGCCAAATTATAAGCTAAAAAACTAGAACTTAATTGAAAGCTTGTTTGAAGCTGCATTGTGACCTTCGGACCTACAAGACTTTCAAAGACAAGTTTGATTGTTTTACCTTTATTTAACCAAGAAAAAGCTTGTTGAGATTAACAATTTCTTTTTCACTAGTGACCTGGCCAACTTCTCACTTTGATTAGATGTCTTATGTTTAATTGTAAATCATTGCTGAGTACAATACCCTGATATGAAGGTCTGAGTGACTGAGAGCGGGTCTAGAACATGGAAAAGAACTGCTGGAATAGAATAATCTGTTAATTCATAGTCAATATTACACTCCCATCATATTTTAGAAATTCTGCCAAACAGTGGTCAGTGTTGATGAGTTAGGGTCTGTCTCTCTCTCCTGCCCCACCAGATCTGGTTCTTGGTTTTGCCTCCACCTGCCTCCTCACTCCTCCACTGGGCTCTAATCCACTCACTGCAGTTAATAGGGTGACCTACTTCTTGCTACTGCTGCTGTTTTGCTGTCTCACACACACAGTGCTTACCCCACCTGTGTGTGTATCTGTGTTTTCTGTGCGCTGTCAGACCCCGGGGATGAGATGGGGGCCAAGCCGTCACTGCTGGAGGCCTCCGGCTCCACTCTGTCTCCTACGCTTGAGAACATCCAGGCAGCATACGAGGAAGGCGAGCTGGAGGCTGCCGGCAAGCTGATTCAGCAGGCCTGCTGTGTAGAGTGCAGCGCTGGGACCCCCCACATCGAAGGAGTGGGTACTCTCTAATACACTAGGATAGCACTGTTAGGATCACTGTGTGTGTGTGTGTGTGTCTGTGTGTGTGTCTGTGTCTGTGTGTGTGTGTGTGTGTGTGTGTGTGTGTGTGTGTCTGTGTGTGTGTCTGTGTGTGTGTGTCTGTGTGTGTGTATCTGTTGACTTATTAGTGTGGAACTGCACCCACTGGATATCGTCTGAATTTTTCAATTTTTAAGAGAGGAATTTAATTCTATGGGTTGAAATTATAATCTCAATAATAATTTTTCATTTTTGGATTGATCAATGTATATCAGGCACGGATCAAGAATTAATGGGGTTAACCTACAGATTAGTGTGGTATATTGCATTGGAAAATTGTTCATCAACTAAGAAATCAACTCTCCGAAGCTGGAACTCATTAATCTTTGTATCGAGTCTTTGTAAAATAAATGAATGGCTCCTTTAAAAATTAAGACACCAACCATTTCATATTTTACCAGCAAAGGGTGTTTACTGTCTGAGCTTCCCTGATCTTCAAAGTTACCTTAATACTAGAAAACAATAGACAATTAGAGAAGGAAAGTTCTACTTTACACACAACAATGAACCGAAGTTCATGTCCGTTCATTCGGGGGAAGATGGAGAAAATCTTATTGTGTGAAACGTTTTGAAACCCTGCATTAATTTGAAATCCATTTCATGCTCCTGCAGGCTGTAGTAATGTGATTTAAGCTCAGCACAAGGACTGATTAAAGCACTGAAGCTTGACCTTTTCAAGATTTGGCAGTAAGCCTACTTACCAGTTTGAATGATGTTTTCATATTTATTCCTTACTTGCTTCAAAGTTGTTTTACATTCCCGTGGTCGAAGTGGAAAGGATATCAATTTACGTGCTATAAGTGCATCTGATTGACCTGTTAATTTTGTGGAATATTGTGATTGTTTTCACATTTACTTGTGTTGTAATGATGACGCAATGATGTACAAGTCTCATTATAAGTGATGATTTGTTAAAGAGTAATAAGTTAGATGTAACGGTGTTGGAGTTGGCCTCAGCAACGCGTGTGTTCAGTTTTTATCATGGACTTTTGTCAATCACATCTGCTCATGTTTTACAACCTCGGCTGGTCATCCAATAATGGTGACATCACCCCCATCAACTGCTGCATCCCAGGGGATGGCCGACTACAGTCCACAAACTAAGCTCAGCCACGCTAAGACTTAACAAAATTTATATATATATTTTTTTAAGTTTATGTGTAAATCGATAGCTGCTATATATTAAGTATAATTGTATTAACATGGCAATGAAAATCTATTACAACTGTAAAGTAAATATGAATACCATGTAAAATGGCCCAGTTAGTGTCATCTAATGTTAAAAATCTTTTTGATGATTCATATTGAATTCATGCCGACCTGGTCTAAGATTAATCTGATGTCCTCTTCAAAATTTCAACATAAAACTGCTAAAGTATTAATGTCAAGACCTCAAGAGCCTCATGAAATTTGCTGTTGGGACAATTGATCATATATTTTGATGTAAAATTGTGTGTGTGTGTGTGTGTGTGTGTGTGTGTGTGTGTGTGTGTGTGTGTGTGTGTGTGTGTGTGTGTGTGTGTGTGTGTGTGTGTGTGTGTGGGGGTGTGTTTGTGTGTGTGTGTGGTCGTGTGGGTTTGTAGCTGGATAG
>CAAKHD010004267.1:73887-140106 GCA_901007705.1 Fistularia tabacaria
CAATATTGTATTGTTGTGAAGGTAACTGTGTGTGTGTGTGTGTGTGCGCGCGCGCGCGCGCTTGCCAGGCGGTCAGTGTGTGTTGGAGTTGCCTCCAGCTGCCCTGGTTGGAACTGGATTGGTTCATGGATGTGTCTGCATCCATCACCCAGCTGGACCTTTCATCCAACAGTCTGACGGCCCTTCCCTCCGTGATCCCCTGGGGTCTTGTCCAACTGCAGGAGCTGAACCTTTCCAACAACCTGTTGGGGGAACTGCCCGCTACTCACAGCTCTCAGGAGGTCATCTGCTCAAGGTACACTGTTTCAAGGTGGAGAATATCTCCTCATATAATGTCCACTCCTCTTGGAGGTCTCAAATAAGCCCATCAATACAGTATTTCGAACTTTGGGGTATTTTTATCTTTGAAAATCAAATTACGGACCAACATTCTACATTGGTGCTTCATATTCTGGACCACACATTGACTGTCAATAAGACTCATCGGAAGCGATTTTACTCATACTTACTGATATTTATTAGTTATAATAATAATAATAGTAGAAATAGAAACTTCTTTGTTTGATTTTAAATGTCTTTTTTCAATCATGTGGTAGAGATATCTTTGCCCCACCACTTTATAAAGATATAATTCTTATTAATCACAAATTTATATTGTACCATCTCATTCTCTCTCTCTAAAAAAATGCCTCCAACAGTGAAAAATAATTATCCCTTAAATGTTTTTCGTGTATATATTGTAGATATTACTGCAAATCATACACCTGACTTAGTTCTGGGTATTTTGTATGAAAATGTACTGTTTTGGGTCTGAGAAAACAGTGACCCTCAGGCTCCAACTTCCTGTGCTCCAGGTTACGGCAGATTAATCTCTCCCAGAACCAGCTGACCAGCCTGCCTGCTGCCCTGCTGCACCTGACCCAAATCCAAAGACTGTCGGCAGCCAAGAACCAGCTCGCAGTCCTCTTCGACTTCCCCATTAGTAGGTTCCAGCCCTACTTACATCTGAATTCCCTATCTTTCGAGGTCAATTCTTTTATCGAGAGACTCCTGACCTCTGGGCCACTTTTCATTGCATTAATGTGTTCAATTATTATTAATTGTGAAGGTAATTCCCTTTGATAAAATGGATTGCTCTCTGTCAGCTACAAACTGGATTGGCCTTCGTAAGCTCGAGGAGTTGGATGTGTCCGATAACCTTCTGACCAGCCTGCCCACATCCATCATGCACTGCCTCAAGTCCCTGAGTTTCCTGAATGTCAGCCGCAACAAGCTGACCGTTTTCCCTGACCCCTGGGCCTGTCCGCTGGTATGGAAACATATTCATAAGGATTAGATGAAACTGAGGTCATAACAGCATACTAAAAGTAGGGTGCGGGATGAATTTAAACACATAATCTGAGCCTTTCCTGGTCTCAAAAATGTCTGTGTAAACCTTGCGATACGATTGTGTGTTTACCCTTCATTTCCCAATTGTGCAGAAACATTGCAGAGCCTCCTCCAATATGATGGAGAGTCTTCCCAACACTATCTCCATCTTCTGGAGAGCTCAGCTGCAGGAGGTAGACTTCTCTGACAACTGTCTGCAGGAGCTGCCCTCATATATCTTCGAGTTAGAGGTGGGTAGCCTTTTTCAAAGTACAGTAGTATCAGAATCGATGCAATTGCTTGCAATGTGCATGTCAACCTCCAGATGACAGTAGAATCACATGTTTGACTGAAGCCCTCTGTCCTTTTCACAGAAATGTTCAAGAGCAAATTGTAATGAATGACCCTCAGGCTTAATGTTTCATAATGAGACATGTTAGTCCTTAATTTTCGACATCAAAGATTCCTCATTTTCATACTCAATGTGGATGCTGATATTGAGCAATGATTTAGTTGTAACATGAGAAATCTGATGCAGTACCACTGATCTGACTTGGAAATTAACTAAGGCATTCACTGTTTTTTTCCTAGCAATTATGAAGTGTTTCCAAAACAATTACTGACAGATTCCCTGGATTTCTTCCATTTAAGATATCTGAAATTGAAGTTTTTACTACCAAATACATTTTTTTATCATAGTTTACACTTGAGGACAGAGTCAGTTTTACACAACAGTGTGCACAGGGTTTGATGTTATTTTGCAGCAGGTGTGTGTGAGATTCAATGGAAACTTTGACTTCCTCCTGATTGAACTCCTTTTTCGCTTCACCCCCCACTGCTCCTCCTCTACCCTGCTCTGCATCATCTTCCCCATTCTTATCCTCCTTTATCTGTTCATCATCCTTTCACTCCTCCTCCTCATTGTCTTTTTACTACTTTTCCCCTGGATTATTTTTTTTCATTTTCACTGTCTTGCTCCTCCTTGTCGGCCTTCGAATCCTCGTCTTCCTGCGTTTACTCCTCCCAACAGGCCCTGCTCTCTCTCAGACTGTGTGGGAATCACATTGCAATTCTTCCCGCGTCCAATAAGTGGAACTGCTCTCAGCTGCGGACACTGGATCTTTCCAGGAACCAGCTGGGCAAGTAGGTACACACACACACACACACACACACACACACTGCTTGCCCTACTCCTGTTTCTCTCTCTTGTCCTAAACCTCAAGCTCCCCTATCTCCTCCTCTTCCTCCTGATACTTCTTACTTTTTTCCTCCTCCTCCTCCTTTCTCATTGTTCCTCTCTCTATCCTCCCCTCTCTCTTATCCTCTCTCCTCCCATCTGTTTCTGTCTTGTACTTGTCCTCCCCCTTTTTCCATCCACACCCTGGTTCTACTTTTTACTTTTTTTTCCCCTCTCCTCCTCTTCACCCTCATCCCTCCTCTTTTTCTTCTTCCTCTCACTCCCTACTGGTTTTTACCCATCCTAATCCTTCATCCTCCCCCTCCTGCTGAATCTGTGTGGGAATCAAATTGCAATTCTCCCTGCATCCAGAAAGTGGAACTGCTCTCAGCTCCGGACAGGACAATCTTTCCAGGAACCAGCTGGGCAAGGAGTTGGGCACACACAACTGCACAAACACACAGTTTCTTTATGTGCGTGCGTGCGTGCGTGCGTGCGTGCCTGCGTGCGTGTGCTTGTGGAGTCGAGCAAACAGAGTGTGGGAAGAAAATAAGCAGTTTTTATATATGTGTCCCTGTGCCATACTGTGGTGGTTGTCCACACATAGAGAAGGTTCACAATAAACTAGACCATGAAATATTACGTGTTCAGTTACATTTCTGAACTGAAACATCAAACAAGTGCAACATAATGTGACACCAAGGGCTGAACCTCTTGACCAAGGCTTGAGCAAGCTTCAGTAAACTTCATTTAAATTCAGATTCTTGAACAGCTTTGAAATGTCTTCATCCAAACCCTTTCTACATTTTATCTGTAAACTATAGATTATCTCTCACTCAATTCTACTTTGAGACTGAAATAATGAATAAAAATTGGGTGGTCCTTACATCTGACATGGTTTGTGATTGACAAGGGAATTTAAGGGAAAGGCCAAAAGTTCAGATTCCAATGCATTCCTGACAAGATCTGCTCTGTGAGTGTACATGGATGTCAATTCATTCACTGATCAGTTCAATTCAGGAAGTTCACTTTAGTCACTGCAGGACTGAAAAAACCCTCAGAGCAGGCCTGAGATTCAACCTGGGCAGGGGGCTTGTCAAAAGGACTATTGAAATACAGCCCTGTTTAGTAATTTAACGTTTTTAAATAAAACACAAATTGAAACGCCGAAAGATCGATAGCCAATAAGTTGAAAAGGTGTCTGTGTCTGTTTCTCTTGTCAACAAGAGATGAAAAAATGGCATCATGAGAGAATCAGTTAAGCGAGGGCCCAGGCCATCAGTAACAATGGGAGACAAATAGATTTGCAAAGAGATCCTTCAGATTTCCTGTCAGCATTTTGTCATCTGATGCAGGTAGAGAAGAATATGTTTGAGCAGATTGTTCTTCTAAGCAGCGCTTATCATTGTCAGTCTGAGGGATTTAAAAGACAGTTCTCTGCAAAGCAACTAACAATTTCTTTGCTTGGGGGGCTGCATGCTGCCCCCAAAGAGTGCCGCTCATTCTGCTGGATTGAGAAAGTGACAATGTTAAGACCGCTCTTGTCCCTCTAAAGACAACCCGACCACATAACAAAGTCTGAAAAGGTTGTCTTTACAACTTTCATAGAATATCCTCTTGACACAGAGACACTTGCACTTAACTGGATTCTATGCTGCCTTGGCTTGGTGCTAAGGTATATTGACAATTTCGTAACTTGGCCCTAGCTTTTGGTTTACCTCTGTTACTCATAAAGTCACTGATTTATTGTTGTGGTCTTTGAAACATTTAAAACTATGAAGTCCTCGTTGGACTGTTTGCTCATTGGCTTGCTTTCAAATCAGTTCATCTTTTCCTTTCGGCTTTTCCCTTCAGGGGTCGCCACAGCGAATCAACCCTCTCCACCTACACCTATTCTCTGTATCCTCCTCTCTCACACCAACTAACTTCATATCCTCTCTCACTACGTCCATAAATCTTCTCTTCGGTCTTCCTCTAGACCTCCTGCCTGGCATCTCCAATTCCAGCATCCGCCTACCAACATATTCGCTGTCCATCCTCTGTAAATGACCGAACCTTCTCAGTCTGGCTTCTCTGACCTTCTCTCCAAAACATCTAACATGTGCTGTCCCCCTGATGGACTCATTCTTGATCCTATCCATTCTCGTCACTCCCGAAGAGAACCTCAACGTCTTCATCTCTGCTACCTCCAGCTCTGCCGTATCCACAAAACACATGTAGACTGGTTGGGCACACTCCCATGCCCCCTCGACAACCCTGCTGAGGGATAAGCTGGTCCACTGTTCCACAACCAGGACGAAAACCACACTGCTCTTGCTGAATTCGAGGTTCAAGGACCCGGCGGACCCGGCGGACCCTCCTCTCCAGCCCCGCTGAATAGAGCGGATCCTCTGATCCCCCTTTTTTAAAAAGGGAGATTACCACCTCGGTCTACCAGTCCAGCGGCAGTGTCCCTGATGTCCACACAATGCTGCAGAGGCGTGTCAGCCAGGAAAGCTCTCCCAACATCCACAGCCTTGAGGAACCCAGGACGCACCTCATCCACCCCCCAGGGCCCCGCTACTGAAGAACTTTTCGACTACTTCAGCAACTTCAAACCCCGAAATACACGGGACTGCTCAAGAGTCCACTGGCTCTACTTCCTCATTGGAAGGCATTTCCTCAGGATATAGGAGGCCCCGGAAGTATTCCTTAGTGGACCAGAATCTCCTCGAAGCCCACTGTAATTCGTTCTCCGTGGTCTCCCCAAACTCCTCCCATGCCCGAGTTATTGCCATGGGGACCCACGCAGCCGCATGCTGCTTGGCCCGCTGGTACCTGTCAGTGTTTCCACAGGATCACTGCTGGGGTCCACTAGCGGGTTGAGGGTTGCCGCTCCAACAGGTGTCACCCACCTTTCCACCACAGCTCCGCTCTACCACCTCGACAAAGGCTCTGCCGGAGGTGTTAAAAATCCGTCTGACAGGGGACTCTGCCAGACGTTCCCAGTAGACCCTCGTGTTACGTTTGAGTCTGACAGGTCTGATCGGCATCCTCCCCCACCACCGGAGCCAGCTCACCGCCAGGTGGTGATCAGTTGACAGCTCCGCCCCTCTCTTCACCAAGTCCAACGACATGACCACGACAAGAGGTCAATCAAAGAACTGTGGCCTAAGGTGCGTTGGTGCCAAGTGTACATATGGACACCTTTATGCCTGAACATGGTGTTTGTTATGGAAAATCCGTAACAAGCACAGAAGTCCAGAAACCAAATCACCGCTCAGGCTCAGATCGAGAGGGCCATTCCTCCTAATGACGCCAAGTTGTACTGTTGTTGCCCACGTGAGTGTTGAAGTCTCCCAGTAGAACAAGGGAGTCCGAAATAGGAGCACTCTCTAGCAGCCCCTCTAGGGACCCCAAGAAGGGTGGGTAAACTGAACTGCTGTTGGGTGCATAGCCGCAAACAAAAGTCAGAACCCGTCCTCCCACCTGAAGGCGAAAGGAAGCTACCCTCTCATCCACTGGGTTGAACCCCAATGTACAGGCGGGGGGCAATCAATATGCCCACCCCTGCCCGGCGCCTATCACAGGGGGCAACTCCAGAGTAAAAAAAAGAGTCTAGCACCTCTCAAGAGGCCTGGTTCCAGACCCCATGCTGTGCCCCAAGGTGAGTCAGACTATATTTAGTCGGAATCTCTCAGCCTGGCGCACCAGCTCGGGCTCTTTCCCCGCCACAGAGGTTACATTCCATGTCCCTAGAGCCAGCTTCTGCAGCCGATGGTTGGACCGCCAAGGTCCCCCGCTCCCGCCCCGCTCCTGCCACTGCCCGGCTCACACTGCACCTGACTCCCTTAGGCTCACCACCCAAAAGGGACCTATGTTATCCTTTCGGGCTGTGGCTGGCCGAGCCCCATGGGTCTAGGCCTGGCCGCCAGGCACTCGCCATTGAGCCCCGCTCGGGGAGGGGGGGGTGATTCGCGCCCGGGCAGGTGAAATCTGAGTCCAATAGCCTTCCTAATCAGAGGGGTCTTCTAAGCGTGCTTTGTCTGGTCCCTCAACAGGGACCTGTTTGCCTTGGTTGCCCTTTCCACGGGCATAAAGCCCCTGACAACATAGCGCCTGGGACCACTGAGATGCGCAAACCCCTCCACCACGATAAGGTGGCAGCTCAAGGATCTAGAAACTGTAGAAATAAGACACATCAATCACACTTAGATCTTTCATTTGTTTAAACTTGAAGACAAATGAGAGGCTGAAGTCTGACATGACTTTGGTTTCGAAGGTTCTTCACTTTTCCCTTAATGAGGATCTTTGCCTCTTTATCTGCATGATAAGTAACCTGCTGTCAATTGAGTTGAGCCATTGATAAAAGAGGAAATGTTCTCTCTCCTTTGTTTCTCATCACCTGGGTCATTGGTGGAACCATTCTGGATACAGCTTTTATCCAACAGGTATGCTCATGCGTGTCGAAATGTGTCCCTGGAGAAAAATTAGGAGTTCATTCTTATTTTGAACTTGGTTACATTTGTATGAGGCATTGATACGTGCGCCCACATTGAGACCTGTTAAAACCCGCTCAGTCTGTTTAGCTTGTTTCACATGTATAGTGGTGGTCATACCAAACAGAGGAAAAGATCGAACAATAAGGGAACAGAAGAGGAGAATCCCACAAACTGTTCTCCTTTGGAGCAAAATATGCACACCCACACACCAACCTCAACACCAAAGAGCCAGTCTCATCACAGCGTATTTAATGAAAGCAGTTTGTGAAGCTGTGTAACTGTATCCTGTTTTGGCTGAAGAAATTACCTTTGAGCCCCAAAATGTTCAATAGTGTTACAAAGAAAACTGCTGAGTCATGCAGCTCCTTTTATTCCAGCTGTCGTCAGTGGCTTCACTGGCTAGGGGAGCATCTTGAAGCAGCTCTGCCCAGGCTGCTGGAAGAGGACAGGGATGCACCTCAATGGGATAGGAACCTACATAAGATCAGCTTTTTTCATTTCATACATGACATTGAGACACCGTTCCATATTTCAGCCTTGCCATTAATTTCTACTCGTTCAGTGTCTTCATATTGTCTCTCGGAGGTCGATTGTTGTGCAGATTTACAATCGGACTTTTATGTAGATTTTCAGGTGTGAATGTTTTATAGCCCACATGTTCATGGTGTTTGAGTACAAAGATGTAGGGTCAGACGTGACCCCTCCATGTCACAAAACACCTGATTGCGTCTCCAGCCCACTGCCACACGCCTCCCAAAAGAACTGTATAAAGATGGACTGAAGGAACGGTCTGAAAAAGATCGAGAGTGGTTGACAGGCGTGAGAGAGATGGATGAAGGTCACGCCTGAGGTGGCTTAGTGCCGAGTGTTGGTTTGGCTCTGTTCACCCGGGGATATCCATCTGTGTTCAATGTTCACGGACGGGATGGCATTCATTTAAACCTGTTTACCTAAAATGACTAACGCATTTGTCCACTTGTCACAGTCACAAGTGTGTGCAACCTGACTTATACAACAATGAACACCCTCTTCACTTGTATTTGTGCCTATTGGTATGAAAAAAACAACTTGACACTCTCAGAGAGCTCAAAATTATTTTGTTGAAATTGTCCAAAAAAAGATAAACTAAGGCACCTTTTGTGAAGTAATAGCATATACCTCTCCACTTTGAAATGTAGCAATTGTATTATATTCATAGAAAACTCACTCTGAAGATGTTTAGGGGCTCATAATTTAGATTTTGTGACTTGTGACTTCAGACTCCAATATTTCCTAGGGACTTAAAGTAAAACACACCTGGGACTTGCAAAACTGTTAACACAACAACAAGCCACATCTTATTTATATTTTTAAGGCTGACATTAATATCGCTCTGAAAACCAGTTTTACTGGGTGCATTGGCTTTTCAAGATAACATTCACAATGTCATAGACAGTATAACATACACTGAAGACTGTCCATGAAGTGGTTCATTATTTGTTTTGCTTTCAGGACAGAAGAGGGTCCCAAATCCAGACGCCTGGCCTTCTTCACCACGTGGAACAGAAGGGACCTGGATCCAGGTAGATCTGCTTGTCTTGACGGGCAGGTTTAATCAGACTGCGCTTGAGAATGTGATTCATGATAGTTATATACACTGTTCAAAATAATAAGGGGAACACTAAAACAACACAATGTAGCTCCAAGTCAATCACACTTCTCTGAAATCCAACTGTCCACTTAAGACGCAACACTGATTGACAATCAATTCCACTTGTTGTGGAAATTATATACAACAGCAACAGCTAATTGCCTGTAATTTCCACTGTGTTGTGGAAATTATAGGCAATTAGCAAGACACCCCCAATAATGGAGTGGTTCTGCAAGTGATGACCACAGACCACTTCTCAGCTCCAATGCTTTCTGGCTGATGTTTTGGTTACTTTTGAATGCTGACGGGGCTTTCACTCAAGTGGTAGCACGAGACGGAGTCTGCAACCTACACAAGTGACTCAGGTAGTGCAGCTCATCCAGGATGGCACATCAATGCAAGCTGTGGCAAGAACGTTTGCTGTGTCTGTCAGCTTAGTGTCCAGAGCATGGAGACGCCACCACGAGACAGGCCAGTACATCCGGAAAAGTGGATGAAGCTGTAGGAGGGCAACAACCCAGCAGCAGGACCGCTACCTCTGCCTTTGTGCAAGGAGGAACAGGAGGAGCACTGCCAGAGCCCTGCAAAATGACCTCCAGCAGGCCACAAATGTGCATGTGTCAGCTCAAATGGTCAGAAACAGACTCCATGAGGGTGGTATGAGGGCCCGATGTCTGCAGGTGGGGTTGTACTTACTGCCCAACACCGTGCAGGATGTTTGACATTTGCCAGAGAACACCAAGATTAGCAAATTCACCACTGCCACCCTGTGCTCTTCACAGATGAAAGCAGGTTCACATTGAGCACATGTGACAGACGTGACAGAGTCTGGAGACGCCATGGAGAACGTTCTGCTGCCTGCAACATCCTCCAGCATGACCAGTTTGGCAGTGGGTCAGTAGTGGTGTGGGGTGGCATTTCTTTGGGGGGCTGCACAGCCCTCCATGTGCTCGCCAGAGGTAGCCTGACTGCCATTCGTAGCAGAGATGAGATCCTCAGACCCCTTGTGAGACCATATGCTGGTGCAGTTGGCCCTGGGTTCCTCCTAATGCAAGACAATGCTTGTGCTCTTGTGGCTGGAGTGTCTCAGCAGCTCCTGCAAGATGAAGACATTAATGCTATGGACTGGGCTGCCTGTTCCCCAGACCTGTTCCAATGGAGCACATCTGGGACATCATGTCTTGCACAATCCACCAACGCCACATTGCCCCACAGACTGTCAAGGAGTTGGCGGATGCTTTAGTCCAGGTCTGGGAGGAGATCCCTCAGTAGACCATCCACCACCTCATCAAGAACATGCCCAGGCGCTGTAGGGAGGTCATACAGGCACTTGGAGGCCACACACATTACTGAGCCCTATTCTGACTTGTTTTAAGGACATTACATCAAAGTTGGATTAGCCTGTAGCGTTTTTTCCAATTTAATTTTGAGTGTGATTCCAAATCCAGACCTCCATGGGTTAATAACTTTGAATTCCATTGATAACTTTTGTGTGATTTTGTTGTCAGCACATTCAACTATGTACAGAACAAAGTATTTAATAAGAATATCTCATTAATTGAGATCTAGAATGTGTTATTTCAGTGTTCCCTTTTATTTTTTTGGAGCAGTGTAAATATGTTTTACAGACACACACTTGAAAGTAAAAGCCTTTTAGTTTCATCTACATATCATCTCAACACCTCTCCTGTCTGTATTTCCAGCGGAATAATCAAAGAGTCCTATGTATTAGCTTTGGCACTAAAATTAGTGAGCACAATCATTTTTAACATACTATGATATTGACCTTTGACAGCTAATAAAAATGACATTGAAAATCTTGGTTTCTGGGTTTGAATTAAATTGAGTACAAAAGGGAGGCACTTCAATCAAGATATGATCTACAAATCCAAAAAGATTGTCAATCCAATTTATTGGTATATTGTTGCCTATGAATAATCGTGTATGCAACTTTCATTTTGATAAACCTTTGTATGTTTTTGCGGACTGCCAGACTTGGACTTCATGTTAAATGTGACTTTTTTTATTTTATTTTTTAAATTAATCTGTTTGGCAGTTGCTTTTTCAGAATTTTGCAGCCACTGAGTGAGGTCTTGAACACAAACTAAATGGTTCCTGCAGGTTCATTGTTTGGAACGCCAACTTTCAGCACAAGTGATAAACCGCAGCCTGCATAATAAACACGCGGTGAAGTTAACAGTCTGACTGCCTCTGTCAAATCTGGACTTCACTTGTTCAGCCGCTGAACTCCATCACATGAGATTGTACAGAAGGGCCTGATGAAGTAGCTTTTATTGTCAGTGGTGTTGCTTCCACATGAAGTTTGAGAGGAAGCTTTAACTGCCAAGAGCCTAATCCAGCGATGGTTCGTGTTGAGTTGTTGTCAAGGTTTGGCAGTGAGCGACACCAACCCTGTTAGCTTCATCCTAATGACCTGTGGCTTCATGCTGCCACCCTGTGTGTTGGCAGTGTGTCCTGTGGAGTTTCCTGTCATTCTGAGGGACTCACTGGAAGTGCTTTTCCTGAACGACAACCAGCTGGAGTGTGTCCCACAGTCGGTGTGTGGTCTGAACAGCCTCACCGAACTCTACCTCTCCAAGTGAGTTAAGCACAAAATCTCTTCATCAGTGCAGCTTTTTTATTTTCGGTATTGTTCATGTTTAGAGGGACTAGGTACAAAATACATTTTATACTTTTGCCTCGTTTTCTTAATTTAGGTAGTAGAAAATTAACTTTACAAAATGCTTTCCACATCACACAATTTATATGATTACTTTGTTGATCCCCAAGGGGAAATTCATGTTGCATGGTATAAACATGCACCATGACATCTGATGAAATCATAACACTTGAAATTAATGACTGGGAAATATATTGTTAAAATAGTGAAAATCAATAAGGGCTGGGAAATATATTGAATATATTGAAGGGTTGAAAATTCCTACTAATTCTGAAACTTTTTTAACTTTTTTGTGGATATTATTTTAAGTCATCATAACTTTACCCAATGTTTCTGTCTTTATCCAGGCATGGATTACTGTATTTTGTTTTCATTTCATTGGTAATTGATGTTGAACATTTTACAGCAAATATTGTTTTTAATGGCCACAGAAATAACCATGGTTGAACTTGCAAATAGTGTTTCTCTTTTTCCCCAAAAGTCAGCAAGTAATGACCTACAAACCATAATGACGGTGGTGACTGAGACGGTCAAGGATGTCTTGAACCTTGATTTAAGAAAAGTCTGGTGATAATTAACTTTTCTGTGTTTAAATGTTTGTGAAAGGTTTGATTAAACCACCGTTCTCAAACTTGCCATATAAATTGGAAAAAATCTTAACTTTAATGTTTTTAATTTGAAATAATTTGCACCAGACATAGTGCTGCGGTTTACTTGTCTTTAATTTGAGCCACCTCATCTGACTCCTCTCGATGCGGAGGAGCAGCAGCTCTACTCCGAGTTCCTCCCGGATGGCTGAACTTCTCACCTTATCTCTGAGGGAGAGTCCGGCCACCCTGTGGAGAAAACTAATTTTGTCCGCTTGTACCCGTGATCTTGTTCTTTCGGTCACTACCCACAGCTCGTGACCATAGGTGAGGGTAGGAACATAGATCGAATGGTAAATTGAGAGCTTCACCTTCCGGCTCAGCTCCCTCTCCACCACGATTGACTGGTACAGGGTCCACATCACTGCAGATGCTGCACCGATCTGCTTGTCGATCTCCCGCCCCATCCTTCCCTCACTCGTGAACAAGACCCTGAGATACTTGTACTCCTCCACTTGGGGCAGGACCTCTTCCCCGACCCAGAGTGGGCACTCCACCCGTTTTCGGTTGAGCACCATGGTCTCGGATTTGGAGTTGCTGATCCTCATCCCGGCCACTTGACATTTGGCTGCGAACCCCTCCAGTGAGAGCTGGAGATCATGGCCTGACGGAGCCAACAGGACCACATCATCTGCAAAAAGCAGAGATTTGATCCTGTGGCCACCAAACCAGATCCCCTCAACGCCCTGGCTGCACCTAGAAATTCTGTCCATAAAAGTTATGAACAGAATCGGTGACAAAGGGCAGCCCTGGCGGAGTCCAACTCTCACCGGGAAATGGGTCCGGCTTACAACCAGCGATGCAGACCGAGCTCTGACACCGGGCATACAGGGGCCGAACAGCCTGTATAACGGGGGTCGGTACCCCATATTCCCGGAGCACCACAGGACTGCCCACGGCACACGGTCGAATGCCTTTTCCAAATCCACAAAACACATGTAGACTGGTTGGGCAAACTCCATGCCCCCTCGAGAACCCTCACATCATGTTTGGGTCAGCCAGGTCTCTCCGGCATCTTCCCCCACCATCAGAGACAGCTCACCACCAGGTGTTGATCAGTTGACAGCTTCGCCCCTCTCTTCACCCGAGTGTCCAGGACTTGCAGCCGTAAGTCCAACGATATAACCACAAGGTCAGTCAAAGAACTGTAGCTGAAGGTGCGTTGGTGCCAAGTGCACATATGGATAGCTTTATGCCTGAACATGGTGTTTGTTATGGACAATCCGTAACGAGCACAGAAATCCAATGACAAAACACCGCTCGGGTTTGGATCAGGGGGGCCATTCCTCCCAATCACGCCCTTTCAAGTCAAACTGTCATTCCCCACGTGAGCGTTGAAGTTTCCCAGTAGAACGAGGGAGTCCCCAGAAGGAGTGCTCTCCAGTAGCCCCTCTAAGGACCCCAAGAAGGGTGAGTATACTGAACTGCTGTTGTGTGCTAGCCACAAACAACAGTCGGAACCCGTCCCCCCACCTAAATGCGGAGGGAGGCTACCCTCTCATCTACAGGGTTGAACGCCAACATGCAGGCGCCGAGTCACAGGGGAATCAATATGCCCACCCCTGCCCGGCGTCTCTCACCGGGGGCAACTCCAGAGTAGAAAACAGTCCAGCCCCTCTCGAGAGGCCTGGTTCCAGACCCCACGCTGTGCGTTGAGGAGAGTCCAACTGTATCTATATCCCAAGAGCCAGCTTCTGCAGCCGAGGGTTGGACCACTAAGGTCCCCCGCTCCGGCCACCGCCCGGCTCACACTGCACCCAACTCCCTTGGGTGGTGAGCCCAGGGCAAGGGGGGACCCATGTCGTCCTTTCGGGTTGTGTCTGGCTGAGCCCCATGGGTGTAGGCCCAGCCACCAGGCGCTTGCCATCGAGCCCGGCCCCCGGGCCTGGCTCCCGGGGGGGGCCCCGGTGACCCGCATCCGGGCAGCGGAAAACTAGGTCATAAGTTGTTTTTCATCATGAGAGTCTTCTGAGGCACTCTTTGTCTGGCCCCTCACCTGGGACCTGTTTGCTGTGGGTGACCCTTCTGGGGGCAGAAAGCCCCTTACCCTTACAACATAGCTCCCAGGACCATTGGGACACAGAAACCCCTCCACCACGATAAGGTTGCAGCTCAAGGAGGGGAATCAAACCATTTGAGTGCAAATTATCACGATCCTTCTTCCCATCAAGACAGATGTGAAAAGAGGGGTCTGATTATAGCTTGACTCACCTCAGTGTTATTAATAGAATCTTCGAATTACCTTTAAAATCATGCCTCCAAAGTTTTAAAACGACTCGTCGTGACCACCTTGATTAACTCTTCGCCTGCAGCCACTCCATGTGAATCTGCTCTCATCCTGAATGGCAGAATTATTCAGGGAGTCATGGGGTTTCCTCTCTGACACACAGTTGTTCCCAAGTTGTTTGACTCTTTGTAGCATGCTAAATAATTAGGTTAGAAAATTTAATCTGTGATTTTTACTGGGACATATGGTAAAATCTCATTATGTTTTGGTTCACGGGATGTAGTTTTTTGCTGGATTTCAATTTACCTCTCATTTTTGAGGAAATGTTTGTTGGAATTCCGTCACTGATTTTGAGGACATTTCTTGCAAGGTTTTAGAGTCTAAACCTGAAAACCTGAAAAATGTTAATCATCAAGATTAAAATTTTTCAGTAATTCCCTTGTCTCTGTGGGATAGCTTCTCACTTTATTGTATGCATGAGTTTGAAAAGAATAAAGGGCCATTTTTATTTCAAAGGTTTAGCGGTTTCCTAAATTACTTATAAATACCTTTTGGGGGAAAAAAGACAACGGAGAGTTGTTTTTTTTTTTTTTTTTTTTTGCAATCACTAACATGTAGGAATTGCCAAAATAAATTTTGGGAATTTGTGACAAAGTGAGACAAATTCAGTTTGTGATGGTTGTAGTTTTGACTACTTTGTCCTTAACATTGATCCTACAGTAACCCAGGGATCCGAGAGCTTCCAGTGGAGCTTGGCCATCTGTCAAACCTGTGGCAGCTGGACATTGAGGACCTCAATATTTCCAACGTACCACAGGACGTGAGGAGTGAAGGCAGGTTTTCAGTCCTAAAGCCATCCAGCCACTGTGCAATGAAACACAGTTGTGTTGTTTTAACTTGTCATTCTGATCAAAGACTTTTCATCAGGGCTTAGGTCTGAGGTCACCATGACAACCATGATACAATGATAAAAAAGTAAAGGTAAAAATTGAAAATAAATGTCATCTTTATATTATCCAGGAGTAACGGTGACAATATGAAAAACAGGGCAGACTAAGAAGTAACAAAGAGAGATGAGTAAGAGAAAAGAGGAAATGTCAAATAAGTATATAAATGAATTAAAAAAGAAAAATGTACACTATCTTCACACTCCCACACATACTTACATACTCGTACCCAAAGATATATAAAATGGTACTGATTGAAAAATATAAAAAGCTCAGGTCCCAACTGATACAAATGATTCTTGGCAGGAAAATGCATATATGAAAATGTGTCTCTGAAGACATTTAAAACATGTTAGGTGTTCAGAAGAAAGAAAATTAATAATATCAATCTTCTTTTCATTTCGGCTTTTCCCTTCAGGAGTCGCCACAGCGAATCAACCCTCTCCATCTAACCCTAATCTCTGTATCCTCCTCTCTCAAACCAACTACCTTCATATCCTCTCTCACTACGTCGGTAAATCTTCTCTTCGGTCTTCCTCTAGACTTCCTGCCTGGCATCTCCAATTCCAGCATCCGCCTACCAACATATTTGCTGTCCCTCCTCTGCACATGAGCAAACCATCTCAGTCTGGCTGCTCTGACCTTCTCTCCAAAACCTCTAACATGTGCTGTCCGTCTGATGGACTCATTCCTGATACTATCCATCCTCGTCACTCCCAAAGAGAACCTCAACATCTTCATCTCTACTACCTCCAGCTCTGCTTCTGTTTTTTTCTTCAATGCCGCTAACTCCAAACCATACAGGATTGCTGGTTTCACCACTGTCTTGTACACCTTTCCTTTCATTCTGGCTGATATTCTTCTACAGTAAAAGTACCCCTGACACTTTTCTCCACCCATTCCAACCTGCTTGAATCCGTTTCTTAACCTCTTTTTCACACTCTGCGTTGCTCTGGACTTGAGATCCTCCAATTTCTTGATCTCCACTTCCTTTAGCCTCACTGTTCCAACCGGGTTTCTCTCATTCACACACACACACACACAGTCTGTCTTGCTGCGACTAAGCTTCAGTCCTCTCCTTTCCAGAGCATACCTCCCCTCTCAAGATTTTCCTCAACATGTTCCCTGCTCTCACTTCAGATCACAATGTCATCTGTAAACATCATGGTCCATGGAGATTCCTGTCTAACCTCATCTGACAGCCTGTCCATCACAACTGGGGAAAAAAAGGGTCTCAGAGCTGATCCCTGATGAAGTCCAACCTCTACCTTGAACTTCTCTATCTCACCTACAGCACACCTCACCACTGTCTCACAGCTCACCTACATGTCCTGCACCAGTCTAACATACTTCTCTAGAGTTCCTCTCCCGGCACCCTGTCGTATGCTTTTTCTAGGTCTACAAAAGCGCAATGCAACTCGCTCTGACCTTCTCTATACTACTCAATGAGCATTCTCAAAGCAAATACTGCATCTGTAGTACTGTTTTTAGGCATGAAGACACACTGCTGCTCACAAATGCTAACTTCTGCCCTGTCTAGTTTCCTTTCCCATAGCTTAATTGTATGGCTCATCAACTTTATCCCTCTATAGGTACTGCAATTCTGCACATACTACCTGTTAAAAATGGTCACCATCACACTTCTTCTCCATTCCTCAGGCATCTTCTCCCTCTCTATGATCCTGTTGAATAATCTAGCCAGAAACTCCACCGCTGCCTCTCTTAGACACTTCCATACCTCCACAGGTATATCATCAGGACCAACTGCCTTTCCATTTTTCATCCCTTTCAGTGCCTTCCTCACTTCACTTTTACTAATCTCTGTTAATTTGTGATCTACAATAGTCACCTCTTCTACCCTTCTCTCTCTTTCATTTTCCTCATTCATCAGCTCTTCAAAATACTTTTTCCATCTTCCCATCACTCTTCTAGCATCTGCCAATACATTTCCCTCTCTATCCTTAATCACCCGGACCTGCTGTACATCCTTTCCCTCTCTATCTCTCTGTTTTGCCAACCTGTATAAATCATTCTGTCCCTCCTTACTGTCCAACTGAGCATTCAAGTCATCGTATGACCTTTGTTTTGCCTTTGCTACCTCTATCTTTACCTTACATTGCATCTTCTTGTACTCCTGTCTGTTCTCTTCAGTCCCCTCGGTGTCCTACTTCTTCTTTGCTAACCCCGGTTGCAGGTCTCCTTATGTACTTTCCCTCCAGACGACACACAAAGTACCACCCTACCTGTCTCCCTGATCACATTAGCTGTAGTTGTCCAGTCATCTGGAAGCTCTCCCTGACCACCCAGAGCCTTTCTCATCTCCTCCCTGAAAACTGGGAGGCACTCCTCTCAACTGCCACTGCTTTGCAGTCACTGATCTCTTTCAGATTACCTCGTCTGTACGAGATGTAGTCTACCTGCGTGCTCCTACCTCCGCTCTTACCTTATGTTCCTATCTTCTCTGGAAAAAAAAAAAGGTTTAACGACAGCCATTTCCATAATTTCTTCTTCACCATTATTGCCTGCACCAACATGTCCATTGAAGTCTGCCCCAATTACCACTCACTCATCTCTGGGGATATTCTGCATCACTTCATCTGGCTCATTCCAGAACTTCTCCTTCTCCTCTAACTCACATCCTACCTGTGGGGCATAGCCACTAACAACACTGTGCATCACACCTTCAATTTCCAGTTTCAGACTCAAGTCTATCTGACATTCTTTTTACCTCCAGAACATTCCTAACAAACTCCTCTTTCAAGATGACTCCTGCTCCATTTCTCTTCCTGTCGGTACCATGATATTGCAACTCCAAACCTGCTCTTAAGCTTCTAGCCTTTCTACCTTTCCACCTGGTCTCCTGGACACACAGTATGTCCACCTTCCTTCTCTGCATCATGTCAACCAACTCTATCTTTTCCTGTCATCGCCCCAATATTCAAAGTCCCTACTCTCAGTCCCGGACTCTTTCCTCTTCGCTCTCTGCTTCAGAACACACCTTCCTCCTGTCCTTCAACCCACAGTAGTCCAATTTCCTCTAGTACACTATCGGCAATGGTGGTCATTGTTCACTCAGACCTCGACCAATCCGGTATGAGATTCATAGGTTTGATTCGCATATTCGGTTTTGGCAAAAAGTTTTACATCGGATGCCCTTCCTGACGCAACCCTCTGCATTTATCCGGGCTTGGGACTGGCTCAGGGAGAGACTGGCCTGTGCCCCCCCGAGGCTGGCTCCAGGAGACAGTGGCTCCAGGAGACACTGGCCCACGCGGTCCTGAGGCTGCATTAATGATAAATATTAATATATTAGAAAATAAGTAACAATAAATAACAATCATGCATAAGTATGATTTATTTGCTGTATACATGTCATGTATCCAGCAAAGAAAGCAGTATTGAAAATCAGATTACAATACATTCTTAGATGTGTATTTAAAAAGGAAAAGTAAATGAAAACGATGGAAGGCAGAAGAAAATACAAGAGCTAATGTGACTGAAGTGTCTTTTGTTTGGAGTATCATCAGAGCTACAGTTATCAAACTGTTGGCCAATGCCTTCGGTATATCCGTTGCTAACTGTTCGTGTTCCCCCAGGCCCTGCATCCATACTTTCCTTTTTGCGAGCACAGCTTCGGAAGGCAGAGCCCTGCAAGCTGCTGAAGATGGTGGTGATCGGTCCCCCGCGGCAGGGGAAGACCGCCCTGCTGGAAGCCCTGCAGACAGGACGACCTTCCCCCTTTGCCCCTGCTGAGTGTAGTATTTCCACCTCAACCTGGGAGCTGGACAGGCCCTGTGGGGGAAAGAACGCGGTGAGAGCAAACACCCTTTGACCTTACATCATCCCCAAATAAAGTTTAGTCCCGCTTTAAATACACAGGCACTAAATAAAGAACTCTTAAGATGTTATTTATCATCCCAAATTTAAAACAAGCAAGGACTAAAGTCAAAATAAATTATGTAGAATAAGTGTCGTTTATATTGAATGTTTTACTGATTTCAAAATAAATTGACTTTAAATTGACTATATTCAAATAATCAGGGAATAATTGATCACTTAGTTTAGAGTTGACTCTTCCTCTGCACTTCCTCACAGAAGAGAATCTTTCTTACTATCCTCTCATCGACTCTGAATATGTTTGCCTTCCGGACTCCTCGCTTAGTTTGGAAATGACTCTTCCTCTGCCTGTCCTCACAGAAGAGCTTGGTATCATTCAACGTCTGGGACATTGGTGGCCCAGCCGCCATGTCCACCATCAACCAGTGCTTCTTCACAGACAAGGCCCTGTATGTGGTCGTCTGGAACCTCGCCATGGGAGAAGAAGCTGTGGCCAATCTTCAGACGTGGCTGCTCAATATAGAGGTCACATTGCGTACACACACACACACACACACATACACACACAGGTTTGTGTATTGAGGAAATCGGTTTTGCAATAATGATTCGTCTGCGATGACACTAGTCTGTTCTTGGTCCCATTTCACTTCCCCTTATGTCATTTAACCAGAATTTCTAAATGATCACAATAACCAGTTGGTTTTAAGCCAAGTGTTTGATTATAACATGTGAAAAAATGTTTTTTTTTACTTTGCTGACAGTAATAATGCATCATAACTCTATATACATATCCCATCAGGTGATATGATAAATCATTTTAAGCCAAACATCTCATCAAAGATCGAATAGTCTCATTGAATGTGCTGATTGCTGTGCCCGCAGGCGCGAACGCCCAACTCAGCTGTGGTTGTCGTGGGAACCCATCTGGATCTGATCAATACCAAGTTCCGTATGGAGAGGCTG
The DNA here is from genome assembly GCA_901007705.1 of Fistularia tabacaria. Classification (NCBI taxonomy): domain Eukaryota; kingdom Metazoa; phylum Chordata; class Actinopteri; order Syngnathiformes; family Fistulariidae; genus Fistularia; species Fistularia tabacaria. Next base: position 93,845 of record CAAKHD010004267.1, read on the forward strand.
GCCACGCTGAGAGCCTACGTCCTGGCTCTGTGTCGCTCCCCGTCAGGGGCCCGAGCCACCGGCTTCCCCGACATCACTTGGAAGCACCTGCAGTCAGTGGACCTCTTATTCGCCAGCTTACAGTACAGACTTGTTGGCTTAAAGACAGTGTTCAAAGCATGAGGAATAAGGCCCGGTTTAAGGAAACATCGTATACACTGATGGCAAGAGATCACCTGTTTCAGGCATGACTTGAAAAAATGCCAGAAATTGTCTAAAGATGCCCAAAATGGTTATCAATACCCATTTGTTTTTGCAAAAGATAAAATGTCTTTAACAGATGTAATTTGAGTCATGCGTGTGTCTGTGTATTTGCATGTCAGTGAAGTGTCCTGTAAGACCCTGGAGGGTTTCGATGGGTTAAAGAAGCTGATCTACCAAGTGGCTCTCTCTATGAAGGATAAGAGCAGCAAAGCCTCTGGAAGTAAATTGCTTGGAAGACTGGTGAGTCACTCTATCCCATTTCGTGGTGTGTGTGTGTGTGTGTGTGTGTGTGTGAGTGTGTAAACGTGTCATAAGTAGCATTTGAAAGATCCCTCAGAAAGTTTTATCAGCTAAAATGTGCAGATGCATCTATGTCTTTGCAGCAGACATGCTGTCAATCAGGTCTGGTGACTCATGGCTGTTTATGTAAAAACTGTGTTATTGATTTAGTTGTATAGTTGGACATGTTCCGGTCCATCCTGTCGACACTCCTGTAAAACAGCAGTGTGTCCTCCCCATCAGCAGGCATGGCTGCAAAAACTGGAGTAGCTCCTCCATGTTTCCAAACAGACATTTGGCTGCACTTCAGATTTGAAAATAAATCTGGGAGTGCTGATTCAGATAAAACACACCATTTGCTGGCCTTTCATACTGGAGTGAAATATCTGGAAGACACAAGTAGCACCCTGTCTTTACCTTTCAGAGGCAAAGCATTTTGAATTCTTAAATATAATGAATGTAAGAAAAAGTGTAGATAATGGTGGTTTAGAGATAGTGAAAAGAAAAGAAGCAGAGCTGGAGGTAGGTGAGATGTAAGGTTCTGGTTGAGAATTAGGAGGATGGATAGGGTCAGTAACGATTCCATCAGAGGGACACCACATGTCAGATGTTTTGGAGATAAAGGCAAAGAGGCCACCCAGAGATGGTTTGGACATGTACAGATGAGGGATAGTCAAGAATTGGGAAGAATGATGCTGGGCTTTCAACTGCCAAGTAGGAGGGCGAGAGAAAGACTGAAGAGGAGATCTATGGATGGAGTGAAAGAGGACATTAAGTTACTTCGTGTCAGAGAACAGGATGCAGGGGAGAGGGTTAGATAGAGGCACAAGTTCTCTCTGTGGTGACAGAGAGAACAGAAATGGAAGAAGAAGAACTGTCATTTACTTGAGCATGTTTAATCACAGTCTGCCGCAATCGGTCTCATAGCACTGTATTGTGATAAAACCTGAGATCCTGGCCAGTATCTGTCTGTCACTAACCTCAGCAGACAGTCGTTTTCTGTTCCTGTTGTCGCAACTGCAGTTCATCTCTCATCCTAGGTGCTTCCTCAGTTGTGAGCTAACCTGAAGACGTTTAGAATTAGAGTGATCTTCATCGTCGTAAAAAAGGCATGATCAGTCATAATATAACTACATTTTCACTTTAAAATAAAGTCACAAATCAGTCAAACTTTATTTATATAACATTTTTCAGACAACCCAGTGTTCTAGCATGTGTATTGAGAAATAGAAACCCCACTGAGGAGTTAGCTTAAACTCTCTCTGCGACTTATACGATGAATATATATGTCAAAATAAATCAAGTTTAAACCCCTGTTCTTAAAGTAGGCCTTGAGCTTTAAGATAGACAACAATCTCAAGTGCAGCCCAACTATTATTCAGCAATTACATTTCCAAGAGCACATAAAATGGAAAACAGGAGATAAATAAAAATTTGTTGAATAAATCAACCATAATGCCAATTATCAGTGTAACACAACCAGTGAAAGGCTTTAGTGCCAGGATAAGTTATCTCTGTAAACAACGTTCCCTATGCATTTAGAGTCCAGCTGCCTCAAGGAATTCTGGGAACTGATCAAAATTGAGTTATTTCTTCACCTGCAGCCCTTCTGCATTCATTTAAGTTTTCCTCTTGTTATGTGAGGACTGTATATTCGATTTCTTAATTTTATCACACAATTAATTTCACAGTATTTATACATTTTGTTACTGTCATATTCATATTACTGAATAAAAATGTTTTTTCCTTTTCAAATTTTTCTGTGTACTCTCTTTAAGATGTCATTATTCTTATCAATCTTGTTTTCCTATTTTTATTATATTTCAGATTGTTTACATCAAAAGGGATTTATTCTTTGTTATATAATCAGCTGAGCTTGTACCGATTTTCTTATCTTGAGTTTTTGCATCAAGTCATTTTTATTCCTTATTTCTACTTTTTTTTTTCCATTTCTATTGATGGTTTTATTCTGTATTTATAAGTCATTTTTATCACCGTAAACTGGGTTTTATTCAATACACAATTTGCCCTAAAACTAAATTTGCTTTTAGTCTAATTGCTTTTCTGGTCTTTTTAATTCAATGCCTACATTCATTTCAGAATATTATCTGTATCTGTAGTCAACGGCTTTGTCTAGCAGTTTGCCATAAATTGTAAGCGCTCTGTTGAGTCTTGCGTTACGTAACTAGCAGCTGCACAACTTGTCAGGCTGTATGGTAACCACAGTAATAAAGGCGATCAGAGTAGAACATCTGTTGCATTAAAATAATTCTGATTCTGATTCTGATTCTGACTGGGTCAAAGCCAGCCTCTTCCACTCTCCTGAGAGGGGGGGGGGGGAAGGATCGGACAGATTCTCACCCATGAGCATCAGTTCAGCTGCTTTTTAAGATTCCTCTGGTCCACCGAGGCTCCATCTCATTTGGAATTAACCCTTAAACCAAGTCAATCCACATGCTTTTATCCTGACTAGAACCTTTTACAATCTATGTTGGTGAGCTGAGTGACGGACTGTCAGGGGAATATGTCTCATAGCAGCTTAAAATAAAGTTAAGAACAAAGAGTAACAATTAAGAGGCTCAATGCCAACAAGGTAAGGCAATTACATTTTCATATTATTGCAACGCCATAAAAATGGAATCACAAAGTTATAATTGTGCAAACAATTAAAATGGAATTATTTCTATTCACTATTCACTTAAGAAAAAAATAATCTCCCTTTATTTGACAAGGCTATTCAGGATATTACCTAAACTCACAGGGGTCCAACCCTGGTGGAAGAGAAATGTACAGTTTGTCCAAAGTATGACGATGTGAAAACAGGCTTATATTCTGAGCAGGGCAAACTTGGGTAAATTTGTTCGTCTTAAACAACCGTTTGCCTGGATGTACATTTTGATATAACAAATTTCCGTCTCATTGCCTTCTTTTTTGCATTCAATCCTATTGTGAGTGAGGACATCTGAGTGAAGGCTACTTCAAAAAATGTTGCCTCGGTTAAAATGTATTTCTTGATTACTCCCTTAGTTTCACCTCTGACTTTTGGCTCCAGATACCTAGGAGCTATGTGATGCTGCAAGAGGCCATGATAGCAGAGAAGCAAAGACGCGACAACGAGAACGAAGTACAGTACCTGACCGAGACAGAGCTGGACCACATCATAGAAGGGAACCCAGAAAGTGACATCAGAGACTATGAGGACCTGCAGTCAGGTACTTTGACCTTGCTGGACTTTTATTTAATCTTTTAGGGACTCTTTTTTTAGGCAGGATGTTGTATATGATACAACACAGAAGATTCTTCCCTTTTTTATGTAGAATTTGTCCATGTAGCGGGAAGACTGCAATATTACTTGAAGCTATAATAATGAAAGCCCAAGAGACATCCAGAAATTGCAAAACAATTATGTGAAACATGAAAATGCCCTGCGATTGACTGGCGACCAGTCCAGGGTGTACCCTGCCTCTTGCCCGATGACAGCTGGGATAGGCTCCAGCCGCGACCCTGAGTGCAGGATAAGCGGCAGAAGATGGATGGATGGATGGATGGATGAAAATGAAATAACTTTTTTTTTTCAGAAAAGCACATTAAAATAAGCAAGTTTTTCGCAGAGACATGAAAACGTGCAAGAAATTACCTTGAAATCAGCTTGACTTTCTCGGATTGTCAAGTCAATGATTTTATTTCATTTGAGTGTATTTATGCACACGCTATACGCTATTGGCACTCCTTGTAGAAATACATCATTGGGCCTAATCCTTTTCCTTCTATTTTAGAAAAAAATGCTGTTGGTTTTTAACCATGTCAGATATATTCAAGTGATGCTATGTGGTGTTCTTATGTGCTTGTTAGAGAAGAACTGTTCATTTGTCTTACCTAGCCATCAGCTTCCTGATCGAGACAGGGACCCTGCTGCACTTCCCTGACACCAGCCACAGCCTTTGCACCCTCTACTTCCTGTGTCCTGTGTGGCTGTCCGAGTGCCTGGAAAGGATAGTCCACCTCAAGTCATCTCCCTCCCTGACCCGGAATGGAGTGATCCGAGCAGAAGACTTCAGGGTGAAACTCAGAAAGTCCAGAGTTTAGTGGACTGTGTCAGTTTCCTTGTCGATGACACTGTTGATCTCTTTGCAGATGCTGCTGGTGGGAACAGGCTTCACTCAGCAGACTGAGGGGCAGTATTTCCAGTTTCTTGCCAAGTTTGAGATTGCTCTGCCTGTAGCCAACAACAGGTAGGTTATCATTATCCACATCAAGGCCGAATGTGAGAACAGCCCTTGGTTTGCCCGACTTGGCTATAGATATGCTGCTTATATGATGCTGATTGGTTTTAGATTATCTTTGTGGTGAAAATTATATTTTAGCAAGACCTCAAAGGAATACCCTTTATGCATGTTGTAGGAGACTTTTCATAATAATATTTTAGTCCTCTTCACAATGCAAAGTTCTGGCAATACTACGCGAACTCTTACCAAAAATATTTTATGTGATGAAGTAATGTGTTAATATTTTGCGTCCAAAATGTTTGAGGCAAAGTTCCGTCGGTCTTTAAATATACACAAACGGCTTAAAAGACTGATGGTTGATATTTTGTTGAAAAGAATGGTTTGTTTTTTTTTCAGGTTATGGGTTTAGCATTGTACATTACCAAATGTCTAAAATAGAACTGAGATGATAAAACATTAGCAGGAAAGCTTTTAACTTCGCATCAGCTTAGTTGACTTTCTTTGGAATTTTGATGGTATGATCTCGAAATTCTTTTATTTTGACATTTTCCCACCTTTTTTTCATTTTGTAGATCACTCAGCTTACTGATTATTAGAGAAAATTATTACCAATTCATAGCCCTACTCCATGTTTTTAAACAGTTCTATTGAATGCATATCACTTGGGCTGTGAGCCAATTCTTTGCCGTCCTGCGGCAGTGGAACAGCCCTGCAAACCCACACTTTTGTCAAATGTTAAAGTTGAATAAGTAGAATCCTTTTTTTACCGTAGCTACCTGCTACCCCACCTCCTGCCCCCCAAACCAGCCCTGGATATCCACTGTCTTCGCCAGCAGACTGCCAACACCTTGCAGCGACTGTTCAAGATGAGCTTCGTTCCTGCTGGATTCTGGGAGCGTTTCATTGCCAGGATGCTCATCAGCCTAACTGAAATGGACCTGCAGGTGCAGTAACCTCCATCTCAATGGCTGTTATTATGGGTATAACAATGTTTGCTCAGGAAGTACTTCACAAATCAAAGTTATGGTTTTGGGTACAAATGAAACAAGAAGACATCAGCTGTTTTTTCTCTCTTCTGGATCCTAAAGACTGGACAGACTATTGTTCTTTCCTTGATGCAGCAAAAATGTGAAACAGTGCTGTGCGGCAAACTACTACCGGTATATCGATAAATGTTAATCAAGCCATTTTTTTCTTCAATAACAAAAACAAATCCATTAAGTTGCAACATGTAAAAAAAAAATAAAAAAAAAAAGAACAATACTCTAACTGGTTGAATTCACATTGGACCTTGTTTTGTAATCTTCTCGTAGCAACAAGACTTGTTCAAAAAACTGAACAAGTCTTGTTCCATTAACCGAATGGCCAACAACCTTCAGGCACAATTTACACATTTTACACCATTTCACATTCGTATGATTCAGCTTTACATCATGGTATGATGTTTATCGACTCCAAAGCATATGGTGTTACTACATTAGACACAAACCAGAGTGAATGCATAACATCCAGGGGTTTGCTGTAGATGTAGGTCCAGACTAAAGGACTATTCAAAAGTACCCTGATTATTTACATCCCATGGTAGCAAGCCACCTCCTGGAGCCAGGTTTGGGAGGGGAGTGTAAGCCAGTGTAAGAGGTGAACCCTCACTTTCCAGAAATAGTTGGACTCTCCTCTATCCATAGAATTGGTTGTGGAACTTAGGGGTTACTCTTTTTACTGTAGTTGCCCAGGGTTTAGGGAATTGGACAGATGTGGGGATACTTCAATTGCACAGCTGAACGCGAGCTGACGAATCCCATCCTTGGGAATTCTTCAGAACAGAAGGAAATCTCCAATAGCTTCTTTGCATTTACGCATTGAGTTGTCTGTTAAGAGTATCCAGCCCTCTGCAAGTCACTGGTAGGTGCCATGTTTTATTATCGTTATGATAATAAATAATATCTTCTGATTCTGAGACTTTAATGCATATGGGAGATAAAAGGAGGAGCATCCTGCCCTGATCTCCACTGGGTGCTTTTCAGCCATTGGACCTCTATGGAAAGCACGGATGAGCCCTAACAAGTACCATATTCATACATAACACTGTTTTATTTGTAAGTGCGGGGTTAAAGCGCCCAAGGCCAAAGTTCAGCAATCCACATCATAGTACCACCAGATCTGTGCTTTATATCTCAGACAATTGGTTGTAGAAAGGAAAAGAGCTTTTGACTGATCATCACCTGGATCCGAAATACTAAAAAAGAGACCAATTGTTGGACCTTTGATTCAGGAGCAACTATTATTATGACATAGTTATTGCAGCATCCAAGCTAAAGGATATAAAGATTTGGGAAAAGTAACAGAGCTAGTCATTGTACTGTTATTCACCATGTTGCGTAAATGCTCTGAAATGTGTCACTGCAGTCATTTGAGCCTAGAAGAAATCCGCGCAGCCAATGCAGCAGGAGTTCTGTGATGTACAGCTTTGGTGGGAACCAGCAGAGGAACCGATGCAGCACCTTCAGAGTCCGTCGCAGCCAGACTATCTATTGGAAAGAAGGGCTTCTGGTCACATTCGATGGTGGTTACCTAAGGTCATTACTGTGGCCATCATTTAGATCAGTGATGACAAACTAGTTGAAAAAGTTTGGCATGGATGGTGGCTTGACACGTGTGCATGTTTTCTGCAGTGTTGAGTCATCCTGTGTCAACTGGAAGCGAAAGAAGAGTGGCGGAATAAAGATTATTTGCCAGTCTGAGATGAGAGACTTCTCTGCCATGGCCTTCATCACAGACCACGTCAACTATCTGATTGAACAGTGGTTCCCTGGTTAGTGCTCATCTCCCTCATCCAGTCTCCATACACCTGGTAGTTCTGTGCATCATATGCCTCTTTGTGATCCAGACAACCCTTATAAAATGCTTTCATGTAGCATAAATTTCCAATGTTTCAAATAACTGTATCTTTTAGCTTTGACAGCCAGTGAGAGTGATGGGAGCCTGGTGATCGAGCAGTTCGCCCCCTGTCCACTCTGTGCCTCTCTGGTGCAGAACCAGGCAGGGCTACTCGGTGAGATCCAGGGGCGAGGAGCAAATGACAAAGGAGGAGAAGTTCATTACTTCAACATGGAGGACTGTTTGCTGGCTGCCGTGGACGGGGAGCACATCGTCTGTCCTCAGCACCCAGACCAGCCTGTCCGTCTCCAGGAACTGGTCCCTGAACTCTTCATGACCGACTTTCCCACACGGTAACATTTCACACTGAAAGAAAATGAACAACCAGCTTGAGATCCACTTCAACTTGTTCCTACACAATAAATTGTTGATCTTGGTTTTCCATGGTCTGAAACAAATTCTGTTGAAACAAGACAGAGAAAGTCTTAACCCGAGAAAGTTGTTGGTGTCTGAGTGCCAGAAACCTTGACTAAGAACCAGAGAAACAGTAGTTGGGCTTATGATTGATCACAAACTTGACTTTAAAACTATGAAGTATCAATAGAAGATAAATGGTTGCATAGTGTCGACATAAGGCTGTTGTATTTTCATCAGTCTACAACACATTGTTGACATTAAACATCCTGACATTGACATCACATCCTACTTTCAACCAAATTCCAACCATTTGTGTCCAGTTTTGAATATAAATGCAACAAACTGATCTGATCTTTGACTTTTAAAGTCTTGATTGGTAGTTGCCCACAGACCGTGCTTACACACATACAGTTTCAGAATGGGTATGATTGAAGTTAAGAAACTTGCATCTTTGTTACTAATTGAACATGCTTTCATTTTATACTTTGGAAAAGTTCGCTGGCTTAACAGACTAATACTTCTGAATATTAACACAGACTTATAGCAGCAGAATTCATAAGGCACCTAAAATGGAATATTTGTATAAATAACAGTTAACGTCATCCTCTTTAAAATTGCAGCCATTAATATTGTCCCATAAAATTTAGCTTTCATAGAATTGAAAGCTGTTGTTAAAATTCTTCTTCCTTTCAATGTAAAAGCCACAATTTGTTTCAACAGTAGTCCCATTTCACTAATTAATTCGAATAGTAAAGGCTTTAATAAAGGAATATCACTTTCAGGCCCCTGAGTAATGACCTGGACTCAGGCAAAGACACGGAATTTTTGACTCACGCAGATGATCTGATAAACAAAGCTATGTTTGTGTTACTGCGTGTGTGTTTGGTATTTGTGTCAGTTTGTTTCTGGAGAAGAGCCAGCTGGACTATTCTGAAGAGGAGGCCAACATTCTCGGTCAAGGGGGTAGCGGAACCGTCATCTACCGGGCGCGATACCGTGACCAGCCGGTGGCCATTAAACGCTTCCACTTCAAGAAGTGCCGACAACAGACCTTCAGCAATGATACAGGTAATGTCTGCCTCAAGCCTTACACCCAGTCATTATTTAGAACATATAGATAAGGAATATGGTTCAGTTCCTCAGTTGGGAACAAACGGAATTCCAAATCACGAAACTGAAATGTATTTACTCTATCAAAAATATTTATCCGTATCATGAAAATTGGCAAGAAGAAAACCAGATGACAGCCAAGGAAAAGAGCCCTTAAGAATTTGTTCAAAATATCAGGGAATATCAGATATCTCTCATATCTGAATGACTAAAAGACAAAAAAACATATATGCATAAACCATAATTTCCGGACGATTGAGCACAACAGCTAAAAAAACAGTACCGCTATCTTCCTTTTCCTCATGTGTGTGTGTGTGTGTGTGTGTGTGTGTGTGTGCGTGTGTGCGTGTGTTTCCTTTTTCTCTTATTTCATTTTATTCTTTCTTTTTTCTGACACTTATTTTTCACCTCCTTCTTCTTTTCCTTTGGGCTGTTTAACTCGGCGTGTACCGAGTAAAGTGGGAAAGGCCCAATGTTATTCCCTGAATAACTTCATCGGGCCCTGTCTCCCTTTGTAATCACTCTAATTTTGTTGGGTCATTTTTATAAATGCATGCCTTCTGTCATTCTTGAAGCTTATTTGTGACGTTGGTTTTTGCCAAAGTAAACCACATTGTTACTGTTCTCCCCTACATGGCATCAGACTCCATGGTGAAACACCTACGGTCTGCGGACGTATGTCGCAGTTTTTCAGAGTTCCGCCTGGAGACAAGCATGTTGCACTCATTGCAGCATCCCTGCATCGTGTCGCTGGTGGGCATCAGCATCCACCCGCTGTGCTTTGCCCTGCAGTTGGCCCCACTCGGAAGTCTCAACACTGTGCTAGAGGCCAAACGCAGAGGCATGTACTTCTGTCAATTCATCACTCAAGAATCTTAACTTAAGTTTGTCTTATGATTTATTTTGCATAACGTTTTCATAATTCTCTTGTTGGCTTTTTAAAAATGCATTTTGTTTCAATTTCTTTTTTTGCTAACTACTTTTTACAGTCGTGTATCTCCAAACTAGCAATGTTTGAATGAGAATGTAGAATGTGTGCCGTGTATCTGCAGGCACCAGGTTCATGCCCCTCGGCCACATGTTGACTTTCAAAGCAGCCTATCAGATCGCCATCGGCCTGGCCTATCTCCATAGGAAGCGCATCATCTTCTGCGACCTTAAGTCAGACAACATCCTGGTCTGGTCTCTCGAGGTTCGGACAGTTCTTTCCAGGATCCCCATGTCGGTTCTGCTCACTTTAAGTGATCTGACCCTTGTTGTGGTGCTGCAGGTCCAGGATCCAGTCAACATCAAACTATCCGACTATGGTATATCGCGCCAATCCTTCCATGATGGGGCACTAGGGGTTGAAGGCACCCCGGGGTACCAGGCTCCTGAGATCCGGCCAGGCATTGTATATGATGAGAAGGTAAAGTCCTGGTCAGGGGGTTTGGACACGGGGAAAGACCAAAGTCAACCCTCTATAAGACTCATAACCTCTTCTGAAGTGATTGTACTAGATATGGACCATGTTAGGCAGAGATGCTTTGGTTTCTTGTATGCTTTTAAAAACAAGACGGGATCCACTAACACTGAACTGACAACTGGCTGACAAATTTGTTGTTTCTTTTGTTTTTGTGAGAACCATCTAGTAGAAGTTTGACTTTGACTTTTTCTTAATTTTGGGGGGAAAAGCTGCTTTCTTTTTTGCCTCTAATACTGACCTTCCAATATAAAAAGTTGCACATTTGGGAACAGATTTTGTTTTCCAGTTTACTTGTATTCGGAAACTTTATTTGGTTTATTTCTCCGCAGAAATGTTTGTCTTGTATTCGTGATAGTCCGTTGTTGAGGTTAGGCAGCCTATATTTACTCACTCTGGCTCAAAACCATGGCTGAAATGCCATCAGTAAATTGGCATGAAAGAGATAAGAAATTGGTTGAGTACTGACTGTTATATTTTCCTTAAATTCTGACAGTCGCGGCAATGTTTTTTTAAACTGCAATTCTCTCACCACGCAAGTTGACTCTCTAAACTATCACTCCTCCTTTGAGACCCTCATAACTAGAAAGGGATCAGAGATCACTCAGACAGAGATGGAAAACCTTAGACTTGTCGGCTGTATATGGAAAATTAAATGATCGATTTTCTTCCATCCTACCAATTTCCGCAAGCAGGAACAGGCTGATTCAGGAAAAAAAAAAAAAGTACTGGTGTGTTTTAGGTGTGTTGGCTTTGTAGCCTGTTGGAGGCGCTGACAGAGCAGCAGGCTGGATTATATATCCAGATGAGATCATGTCAAACTGGGATGTGACAGATTTAATGTCCTTTTCCTTTTGAGAGATGTTTTATTCAGTGGACGACCCTGATGTAAATTCAGAGCTGGAGGAGGAAGTTGGGCACTTCCTGCACCTGGACGTTCTTGCTGAGACACTCTGTCCCGACCTGGGACTCGTGTCCAGTTAATAAGCGAGCGGTTCAACTTGTGGGTCTGGGTATACTGATGTGGGTTCTGGGGTCTAAAAGCGCTGCCTCAGTGTTTGTTTAACGTGTTGCCGCAGAGGATTTATGGTTGGCGGGACGATTGTTTTGACTGACCACTTCCCCTCTGCAGCTTGTTGCCTCACGGTCTGATTGGTACCATGTGTTTGCTGTCATGAGGGGGAGGTGGCCGAGTCACACAAACACACTTCCTTTATAATGATCAGCATCAACAGCAGAATACTTTTCAGTGTTTACATGTCGAATTGTAGATGAAGGGCTTGGCTATGCGGGAAATATAAATCTCACAATATCCAGCAACATTTTTCTCCATGTACAGACATCATATTTTTGTAAATCATATGGATGAATCAACTTCAATTGCACTGACTACATTTAGATACATTCCTGCAGATTTTTTGAAATGTATTTTTTAATTTTTCAGTAATTTTCTGGTGCTTTCTTCTTATATTATTGCTTATTTTTAGACAATATCCCGACTCTTAAGTTCATATCTTTTTGTTGTCTTTTTTGGGGGGGTTGGTTTGTTTGTTTTTTGTAATTTATTTCTCGATGTTTAAAATTTACTTGACTAGATGAGTTGTGTGAGCACATATCAAAAACGATATAAATCAAATGTGCATAAATAAGACAGCTTGACAGACATCAGACAGTCTATGTATAAAGATACAAATGATTCAACAAGTTAGATAAAACCAAGTAAAAAAATCAATAGATGACTTTTATGACCGCACACAGACACATAGACACATAAATTAAATGGCTGAAGGTCAGTCTATTTTGGTGACTAGCTTGTGATTGTATTAGCAGTATAATTCGCTATCACAAAAGTTTAATTTTAAGGGTGTACAGCTCCAGATGTCCTTGAGCATGGTCGTCCTTCTGGGTCTCCCTACCCCCCCGGGGCCAGCTGGCCGTTGGGCTGTTTAACGGGGCCTGCTGGTGTGCAGCGGCCTTTGAAAGACCGGAGAGGAAAGTCTCTTGCTGAGCTGCTGAGCAAGCAACGCACATATACTCCACTATTACATTTCACTTTTTAATGAGGTCTAACCACGCTAATGAGACACAGACCAGGCTGTGGGAGGACACACTGAAGAGGAGGGAGAAACAATGTCAGGAGGGAACCACCAGAACCTCTGCCAGTGTTATTTGTTGAGGAATCTGTGGAAATGTATTGTGCAACACATCTTGCTCAAACTTGATGAATAGGTTGAGTGACTACTTGAAACTGCATCAGATACATATTTACGTGTGATTGTTGATGCTTTTCAAGCAATATATAGATTAGAAATTTAAATTCAGGTGTAGTGTGTTCCCCTCCTAACATATGCCCAAAAAATCCTGAATTTTAGTACAGACTCTTGAAAATGTGCTCCAAATGATCGAACAGTCTCACTTTAACAATTTAATTGTAATTTTTGCAATTCTGCAAAGCCTATCGTAGAGTGACAAGAAAACTAATTTGCCAATTATCAAAATGTTTAAAAGGACTGTAAGAAATTGCTCTATTGGCTAGATACTTTAACAATTGTGTCCTATCATTCCGAGGTTATTCTCAAAATAGAATTCAGAAAAAAATTTAAACCCATACCAGAATATTAGTGGAAAATTAAAGGATACTAATATTAGAAAAAAATAAAAATTACATTTCAAAACTAAAATAACATTCCTAAAGGTCACATATCCTGCATAAATGCTCGTCTAAATAATCCGACTGCAGCGACTTCTGAGAACAGCGTGATATGTTGGTGTAGTGGAAAAAAGCCCAGTATTAAGTCACAGTTGGTGGCTTTTCGTGGCCCCCCAGAGGTCGAAGGTCATTGATGGATAATCTGAGTTTGAACATTGATTTCAGATTGCAAGCTCAGCATCACTGCCAAGTTAGTCTTTGTCGTCATGGTGAGGATAAAACTTGGGACAAAATATAGAGTGGGGTCAGTGAGACTACTTCTCCTCAGCCACTGCGTCACCAAGGATACAGACCTGGCAACCCTGAGACCTGAGTTATTCTGGTTGTGCCCACAGCCTCCATCTGACACATAGGAATTCGACACTTGGGATATCAAAGCAGCAAGTAGATAAAGATGTGTGTAGAGGATTCGTGGTCGAGAAGTCGTGGCAGTCCCCCAACCCCAAAGATCTGGTGATAAACTCTGCTTTTGTGGGTTCGACTACACAAGTAACTTCTATAATTTTCCTCTAAAAAAAATGTTCCTTCATCTTGCTCAAGTTGTCCTGATTTGAGCACCCTTTTCCATTGAGAACCTTCACAAAGCTTCAGCTGACAGTATGTTCATATTTTTGTTCGCCTTTAGCCTGCTTTGCTAATTTATTGCTCCAATTTAACTAATTTTATCCCCAAAATGTTTCTAGTCATTGTAGTTGGATAGTAAAATCTAACTTGCATTTTTCTTATTTTATCAACAGAGCGTTCATTCTTTTTTACATTGTTTGTTTATAAAATGAGCAATAAGTCCTACAAAATATCACTTAGAAGTATGATTATACTAAAGGAACTAATGACATTGATAAAATCTTTTGTTGCTTTTTTCTCCTCCCCCGTTGGTGTAAAATTATGAGGCCACTAGCGGTTTCATCTGTATGACTGGATTCAATCAGCTTTATTTTATCATGTATTCCTTTTTTTTTTTTTTTACAAATTTATGACACATATAACCTTGATTCCTTTGTGAAACATCAAAATGACACCAAGATATCGTGACCTAAAGAAATTGGCAAGAAATATGCAGTCACAGAAATAATTTCTCTTTTTTTCATGTCATTATATTTTCTCATCATATCAGTGATGCAGTATCAGATCTTGTGTTCGTACATATCGAGATACATGCATACATATCTGAGGTAAGGGTCAACTTGGGGTGTAGAAAATGGAGAAGAACCTCGAATGTAGAATGTACTGTAGATGAATTTTTTTATTCAAAGACAGCACAGTGTGACCTTTGACCTCATGTCTCTTGGCCACAGGTGGACATGTTCTCCTATGGGATGGTTTTGTATGAGCTTCTGTCAGGTTGCCGGCCGGTCCTGGGACATCACCAACTGCAGATTGCAAAGAAACTCTCCAAAGGGGTGCGTCCGGCACTTGGCGACCCAGAGCAAGTCCAGTTCTACTGTCTGCACCTTCTAATGACGCAATGCTGGGACACCAAGCCAGAGAAGGTGTTATGCCACCTGGCAGGCAAGATGCATGATTCACTAGCAATCACATGCTAAATTGTAAGCATGTGTGTGTTTCTATGTTTGCGTGTGTGCACAGAGGCCTGTGGCCATGCGGTGTGTACGTAGCATGCTGGAACCGAGCTTCCCCTGCCTCAAATACCTGCTTTCCTGTGACCAGCATTCACAGCTCTTCCTGTCCAATTTGCAAGGCTATAGTGCCGTTTTCTGGGATGGAGACAAGGAACTCAGGTGGGCTTAAGCACACAAAGGCATTTATTACATTCTTATTCGTTTTGGCTTTGCATGATCATGACAATTCGTCAAGGCAGATAAATACACTTTTGTAACGTGGGCCATGATACTCGGATTTCCTCACCTGTTTATATGAACATTGTCTACATAGCTTTTGGAGCTTCATTCAAAGATTCAAACTATTTATTGCGATATGTAAGTCTAGAAATGTGTTTCCTTGTAATATGAAATGTGATGTTTCCATGATGACAATTTTCCCTCCCGTTGATAATTTTATCTGTACTTTATTAAAGAATAGACATTGGCAGTATAACAGCTGAGTAAATGTAGCTAGCATTTAGTCTTGCCTTCTTATCGTGCTGCCAGCCCTCACTCTGTTCATAAAGAGTCCTACGAGAACAAAATATTTATAGCCGCTCTAGGGGAAGAAACAATTTCCTGATTATTGAACCAAAATTTTGCATTACTATTGAAACACATTTGTCAGCTGTTTAAAGGTGGCTGAAAAGCCCTATTGCTGATTCCTGTACCTCTCTGGTATACCATGGTATCTATGAAATAAAAAAATAGTGGACATATGTGAGTCATATAAAACCAACTGTTTCTACTCTCGGAACGAATGTAATATAAAATTCCATCCCATCTTGGAACAAATTGTTTTTGAGTTTTGAGTCCTGGAATTTTTGTACTGGTAAAGTTCAATGAATATTGACATTATCGAATTAACGAATCAGTATGTTTAATGATACCCAGAGAAATACGAAATATTAGTTTTGTTCATTGTTTGCCATCTTTCTACCTGATCTAATTTACTTTTCATGGAGTATTTCACTGCATAAAACTACATCAGAAATGGACTCCAAGTCTCTACATTTGGATTTTTAGTGTAATGTAATTTATTGTAGTCTCTTCCAAAGCTTGATGTTGTTAAATCCCCCAAAACTCCTGATAAAGGCCATACAATTTGATGTCATTTTTAAATACCTTCATGTTTCAAAAATACATAAAATCTGAAATTAATTTCTGTCAAAATCGACGTATATAGAAGATGCTCCAAAAGAAAACAAACCCACAAAATACTTCCCTGCGATCAAAACTCCTGACTCCGTCTTGGGGCAAGTTTTAATGAACAACTACTATTTTCCCAAAACACAACACAAAGGTGCGTATCATCTGGCTGGATTAAGATAGTAAAAACAGACATTTCTGCTGAGCTCTCAAAATTATTTTTTGGCGTTTGGGCCTCAACAATCGAAATTCTTTCGGTTAATTTGAATTACATCAGAGGTAAATGATATTTTGTTGAATTTCCAAGATTAAATTCTTTAGCCACATGTTTCTTCAGGTTTTTACAATCACACTTTGTAGGAAGGAAAATTGTAAAGTGAAAACAGGCTTCTGAAAAATTAAATAACTCACACCCAAAATGATTCAGATGAAGAAGAAAAGCACTAGAGCGAAAGAGAGAAATGCGTTAATTGATTTTTCTTTAAGATTAACTGTTCTTGAAGGTCATGTAGAAGCATGTTGCCCAAAAAAAATCTAACTAGAACTAAGTCCAACTTCCGAAACTGGTGGACGGAAAGTTGCAATTAAAAACAGCAAATAAAAAGATTACAGAAGCTGTAATTTCTTCTGCTGCCTCTCATGTACTGGTCAAAAATTGATACTTCTCACAGTGCAATTTCATTAAAATAAACCTCGACAATGAGCTGAGAAATATGACTCATTATTGATGATAAACAGCCTAATACTGACAATTAAACAGTAATGTGTGTAGTTTGTTTATGCTTTGTTATGAAATCCCTCATCTGTATTGTCCTACAGATGCTGGCTGGGGTTGAGTCAAGAGTCAGGTCTCAGGGCTCATTTATGCTGTACGCACAGATGAAAATAGATCCATTTATTTTGAACGTTCTGAACATCCTAGCCCTTAGATGTCCAAGTGTCCTTTGTGTTGTAATAAGGGTTCGGCAGTACGTCTGGAAGGAGGCCCCGCTCAGTCAAAGGTTTTCATGAATAGGGAGAAGAGTCAAAAGCTGAACAGGCAAAAGGGGGCAGCGTAGTGGAAGACTATGGTTTATGGGGCCATTGAATACCTCAAGACATGTAGGCTGATATTATTTTCAATGGGAGTACCAGTGAGAAATGCACAACGAACAATACTTCCAGTATTTCGCTATATCGACGGGGGCATCTTAAAACCCGCTTGGCCAGATGACTGCTCATCAGTGACAAAACTAATTGTAAAATTACATTCTGCAACAGTTGTTTGTCCTTGTGTCCCGGTGGCACAATGCTGCGCCACCAGGGTACCGTGGCACACAAAATCACACAGCCTCTCCACAGAAAGTTCAGTTTTTACACAAACTTTCCCACAGATCCGAGATTCTTCTCAGCGCTGACCCCTGTGCCCATTAAGGTTCGAGGAGACCAAACACGCACAGAATGATGCAGGATACGAACAGCTCTGTAGTATCATCATGCATATCGAGCATTGAGCATGAATAAGCTCGAGTGCATACCAGCCATGACTCAATAGGCCACGCTTTTTTTTTTTCCTCCGGATCTTTCTCCACATTCATGCTCCTTATAAAGGTTCTTCCTCAAACTTGTCTGCAATGTGCTTGCTGACTGGGAATCAGCGGACTTTTCTTTTTTTTTTTCCCTTGTCTTTGTGTTGAAAACCGTTGGAGTTTAGTTGGTTCTTCCCCCAACTGGGTAAAAAAAAAAGTTGATTAATGTTTCATCGTTTTCAACCCATGAAGCATTGAAACACTGATACCCTTTTAGAGTGAATCCAGACTGTTTACCTTAACGCAGTCAAATACCAGATTTTCACAATCTTGCAATACATGGAAGGTCCAAATTGATGATTTTATGGTTCTAAATAAAAACCTTATTGGAAGAGCCATGTTGACTTTTCCTTCCATCGCTGTTGTAAAATTTCCTACGTTTCAGGCCAATGAAGTTTGACCTCCGCTATTTAGTTTCTTTGATTTACCCTGATCCTCATCATTAACCTACTTCAACTTTCCTGTCAACTTAAGGCTGCGCCCATGTGCCTGGTTTTCATTTCCAGACTCTAGATCTCAACTTGCCTTTAAGCGCATTAAGGTTTTACTCTGGGAACAAACACATACATGCATGCTGATGTATAATCCTCAAGCATACATACACACACACACACACACACACACAAATGAATACACAGGGTGTAACGGCTCCCAGGTGTTTGTTATAAGAGATTCATTGTTTTCTGGATTACAGGTTAATCTACATACAGTAAAGCTGCTTTCATCTTCAGTGCAGGTGGTGTTAATGACTGCTGGCTCTGCCGTCAACCTCCTTCCCGTCATTAACCCTTTCACCCTGTGAACACCCCTCCCTTCGGGTCTTTAGACAACACTTAAAGAATCATGGTGACACTCAGAGGGAGCCGACGCTCCCGCGCATGTTCAGACACTAACATTGAGATGTTTCCAACAACTGTCATCTTTCCATTTAGGAAAGTTTCCTTTTTATCAAGTTTTCCCATCTTTAACTTTGTTGCAAGCATTACGACCCTTCCCCCACATTCTGTCATGAATGCAACACTTTACCTGCTAACTTTTTTTTTTTTTTGAGACATTAAATGTGCGTTTGCATGAAAAATGCTTTTTTTTTTCCCTGTCCCACCACAAAACCTCACAATGTCTGGCAGATGAGCCTTGCAACTTCTAGCCACTTCCTTTCATAGAATAGGCCATTCCTTTAAGTCCAATGTTGTTTTTTATTTTTCGGAAGACACATCTTTTGTCAAGGCGGACCAGTCCAATTATTTTTAGGATCAGAACTTTGAAACCATTCAGGTTTTTTTTCTCCTATTATTCAAGCAGTTATTCTCTGTTTCAATAGGCTTTGTCTCACAAACCAACACTGTACTCTCATTTTTGTAACACATAACACAAAGCATTGTTCCTCCATTGGTGTGCTGTACCACTTTTCTTTGAAGGCCTCGTTATCTTCTGATTTATTCTTCACATTTAAAACCTTTTTGATGAGTATAAATGTGGAATAGACGATGAATTAGAATTTGTGTTTTTCTGAACTGGTAGAATAACTGCAAAGCTTAATTTCATTGATATGTTTATTTGTGTGTTTATGTTTGTTGTAGGAACTACAGCGTGGTGAATTTGGAGAAGGGCCAGATGGAGCTGAGGAAAATGTCATGTCCTGGCAGCAAGATAAGCTGTCAGATGAAAATGGGGAACACGCTATGGGTCGCCACTGTGGTAAGCTCTCCCTGCGACACAACTGTGATCCCCTGACCAGACCCAGTGACACATATGTAATATATGAGGCCTTTTTATGGAACCCGTTAAGATTAGTTTTATACACTGGAAAAAAGCAAAACAAATGCTCGCCTCGTGCTGAACGGTATTCAAGACGTTTTTTTTTAAGTGAATTGATTGTGTTCAACAATATTTTTTTCATCCAGTAAAGCCATCTTTTATGTTAAAAAAACAAAATCAAAACACTGACTGACAACTAACTCTTATGGCATAACTTAGCACTTTTGGGGGGCGAGTAAAACAATCAGAGTGCAAGAAAAAAGAACAAAGCAGAAGACCAAAAATGCTATAAGAAATCAGCAAAGATGCAACCCATTTCACCAACACAGACAAAACATAGCTAAAATTCATTTTTTTCCTACAAAAATCAGGAAGGAACGTTGGAAGTTCCTTAATAACTGGAATAAAATTGCATTTAAAATGCACCTAAAGTACTTAAACAGCAGCAGTGTGACGGCACATGGAAGCAGATGCCATTTTTGGTTTGCTGCACTGGGACAGTATAAGTTCAGCCTTTTATTTCCTAAACATGAGGAGGTATCAGATAGACATTGAGTATATTATTTGAACATAACCTTCAACCAAGGTGTTCAAAATGTTTTTTGTTGCCTACAGAATTTCTTTTTCTCTGTAGCGGTTCATTGATTTCATTACTGCAACACGCTATAGTTTTTCTGTACATAGCATATAGGGGGGAAAAAAGATACATGCAGTGTTATCTTCATCTTAGATGTCAAAAGGATTTCTTTTCTGTAGGAAAGGCATCCAAATGGCTCTTTGCCGACCCCTGAGCTGGGGGTACTTAAAAAAAGGGAAAAAACAGTTTGCCTGAAAATGGGCTTAAAATTAAAACGAAAAGAACAGAAAATAAAACTTTATCTGCTCATTATGAAGAAGAGGTATTGCTAAACAATTGTGTTGCATGTCTGTTGTGTGGTGTTCAAGTCAAGGTTTGACCACGTGAGGGTTAAAAGGAGTGGTTTCTGTCTGTCTGTCTGTCTGTCTGTCTGTCTTAGGAGCAGGAGGTATTCATCTACAGTCTGAAGGACATGTGTCCGATCAGTCAGCCCCAGAAACACTTCTCCTGTCCAGCTGTTGTCACCTGCCTCTTTCCAGTGTCTGCAGGACACCAGGTCAGTCCAGAATCCTGCTTCATGTCAGCTGGTACCAGAAACAATTGAAAGACCCCCTGCCACAAGAGGAAAAAAAAAAAAAAATCACCAAAGCTGTTTGCAAAAATGATGGTATTTATAATTTGCGTTTCAGAGAATTGAAGGTCAACTAAATGCCAGGAAAGAAGCGAGAATTTTTTTAAATCAAAAAAACGGAGAAAAAAACCCCTAAAACAATATAATTTGTCATCATGCATATTCTCTAATGATGTATATGCATCCGATAGATCCTGGATCTGAATTTTATGAGTTCAAACAAAATTATCTCTGGATATCAGGGTCCATATTGAGTACCGTCACTGCAGATGAGGGCCTGAGTCCTATTTAGTCAACTTGGGGTAGAGAGCACTGGAAAGATCCGAGGAAATTGGATGATGAAAGGTATTTTTGACACCCATACTGACTGAAATTTCTGAAAACTACATATTCACCAAACTAGAGGCCACTAGAGTCTTTGTTTGCTTTTCCTTGTTTTGTTTTTTCTCTTTTAAACAGAATTTGAATGTGTTTTTTTATTTTTATTATCATTTCTATTTATTTTTCAGGACATCTTTCAATACCTATTTGGCAACATTACCGCAACTATATTATATAATAGATGTAAAAAATTGGTATTGTAGGTTGAACTGGGAATTTCTTCAGTCCCTGTTGAGTTGTGAAGTCTTTATCACAGGACGTTAGCAGGACAGGACAACTGTCCTGCAATAAAGGCAGGCCAAGAGTTTGTTCCTGCCCTAAAACATCCCACGACCAGTGGCACGACTGCAGGAGTCAGTGCTGAAACTTTGTGTGGGGAAAGTTGTTTTATTGCCTGTTTCCTGTCTGACCAATGCACATGGTTTCCTTTGTGAAGTGGGATTCAGGTGTGAGGAGAGTGGTGGTGAGGATGGTTGAACAAAGAAAACCTCATCCCATGTAGCACAATCTCTTTCTGTCCTGTATTGCTTTCACATGTAAGTGATCATTTTTCAGTTTATCCTTGCAAAATTTTCTGTCACTACGCACAGTGGAAACATTCGGCTTGCAGGCCCAGCGTCTTGTTATTCAACTGCGGTCCAGTTGCCGACATCTGGAGGTAAAAACTCCTGTGTGCGGTGTTTTGTATATCTAGGTTAAACTCTCCTGGATATCAGATTTCTCTTCTTGGTTCTTCCTCATCAGTATGCCCTGGTCATGGCAGCAGTGTTTAAGTTGTAGGTTTCCTTGAGGAGGTCAGAGGTCATGACAGCGGTGCCCCTGTAAATAGGCCCCAAACCTGTCCCTCCACTAAGCTTCCTCACGGGTTAATAGCTTCCTTATTGACAGTAAACCCAGGGCTGCGCCATATATGAGAGGGAGTTTAAGGTCAAGTCAGTGATTTTCACTCCACCAGGCAGTGGGAGTGTCCACTCCAACCAGGCAGAATAACATCTATCCATCCAGAGCTAGATACGGAAATGCTTAGATGCTGTTTAAACAGTTACCAGACCTTCCGGCTGTCTGAGGAACCTAACCTTCAGCATCCTATTCAACAAACCTATCAGAGTAATGGAATACAGTTCAAAAAGTTTGCAAAGATGAAGATGCATGGGTTTGATCCCTTTCCATTGAAGTCAGTGGATTGTTCCTGAAAATTGATATGTAGGCATTGGTCGATAAACTACAGATACCAAGTTTAAGCCAGAAGTATTTTACCCACGACCCAAGCAACTGACTTTGAGGATGATTCTTGGTTGTAAAAGCAATGTTTTCATTCTTTTTAGGCAAGAGCATATTTATGAAAAGGAAAAAAAGGGTTTCATAACGAAGTGATAGTTGCAATAGATGAGTAGATTAGTAAGTAGAGGAAAGATGTTTCCGTCCATGTTTAGGTTGAGTTTTCCCTGCATATACTCTATAGTCTATTAATGATCGCATATGTTTAAAGTGGTTATATATCCAAGATCTGGATAAAGAAATAGAGGTTAAACTGGATAAAGAATGTCAACATCAAATATCGACTTTGAGAATTTCAAAAATG
Source organism: Fistularia tabacaria (assembly GCA_901007705.1). Classification (NCBI taxonomy): domain Eukaryota; kingdom Metazoa; phylum Chordata; class Actinopteri; order Syngnathiformes; family Fistulariidae; genus Fistularia; species Fistularia tabacaria. Next base: position 116,416 of record CAAKHD010004267.1, read on the forward strand.
GCTGAGGGTTTTTCTTTTTCCCTGCCAATGGGAAGACTTTCTGCCCATCCATGTTGTCAACCTTTACTCGCAGAAACATTGGTAGAGATGCTTAAACACGAAAATAACAACCATAAAACTGCAAATGAAGCTTGTCAAAGCCTGTCTGTTATAGATGTGAAATAAACCCTTATGCAATACCTGATGCAAAGTCAGAAATCTCCCTCTCATGATGCCAAAAATAAATGGTCAGACATACAAATCAGAAACCCTTGGCCCACATTCAGTTGAGTCTTTAGCTACTTCAGATGTGATAAAATAATTTAATATTGCCACGAGTCTAGACTTTTAAATGAAAAGACCAATAAAATCAAAGTATAATGGGTGATTTCAACCTTTTTTGGCTGTCAAATCATACACCTGCTTTTTCTCACAATTTTAATTCTGATATTAACATTAAGAAAAGCTGTCTACCCTTGGTGCACTCTAGTGGGGACAGAGTAGAACTTTGATCTGCTGTCTGTGCAGAATTTTGCTTAGTGATGTCCATTTTGCAGACATTCTTTTGACGATTCTCTTGTTTTTTTTATGCCCAAATGTTGTGTAAATTGGAGCCGTGGTACTCAGTATTTCTCCAGGATTTTGATATTTTTGATGCGGAAGACTAAAACTTAATTAATTGTACTTTAAGAGCACATATGAAAATGAAGACTGTCCTCGACATGAGTGACTGTTTCAAGTTGCTGCTGAAGATCACATACAGGACGTAAAATTTCATTGGCTCTCCATCTAATAATGTGAACAACTCCAACCCTGACACAGTGTTAAAAGTTACTATAAATTTGAAAGTAAAAGCACACAAAGAATATTACCAACTGCACCCCTAACTCCGACTGTGGGTAATTGTGATATTCATGTTTTAGTAAATTTGAATTTTATCATGCGAAAACGTGGTCAGTCTAAAAATCCATTCAGTTTGCCAGATGTTCTCTTTCATTGTCCCACCAAAAACCTTGTACGGATAATTCGATGAGCACCAAAGACTAAGCTTTATTTGATGTCTAATCTGACAAGGAAAAAAGTTCATATCAGTTATTTTACATAGTTGCTAATCTAGATTTTTTTTCAACTTGAAACTTGGTTAGACAGAGATAACATCCCAGCTGTCCTTCTCAGGTCAAGCTACCACCTGTTTTTATGTTTGATTTAAGCAATCAGACATCCAAAGGTGGTGAAAGCGTCTAAAATGTGCAAGCTGATATTAAATGTTCATGTTGATTCTTTGAATATTTTGTCGTGAACACTGACCATCTAAATGCCCTGCGAACATTTTTATTGAGAAGGCCAAATTGCTCTGTTATCAAAAGTGACTACGCCTTTATGCCATTACTGTTGGTGACCTGAACACTTACAATTACTTGCCAATGGTCAGGACAGTGGAACTGAATAGCTAAGCTATTTGATTAATATGAACTCACCAGCCCTTGTAGAGTGAACTATTATCAGAGGGCACACATGGGACTTCATCATCAGAAAGGGTCTTTACATTTTAATTCTAGTGTTTTCCTCAAACATGCAAATTTCTTAGACCTCAGTGTTCATACAGAGCCAGACGCAAAGTGTTATCTCTGGAAACAGCCATGAATTATTCATTCCGAGGCTCTCCGTCATGCACGCTGACTTTTGTCTCTTAGAAAGAAACTTTCAGCTCTAAGATTGCAAATGTCATTGATGCTGATTCGTACACTCAAGTGACGATTATCCCTGGGAATAAAACATCTCTGATGGAATGTGATGATGCTCAGAAAAGGAAAGAAAGGAATTCTGAAGGTTGAATGCAAGTGATGTGAAACACAAAACACAAGGGTAAACATCTTTAGAGGGAATTTTAATTTAATGATTTGAAACAGGAGAAGGCAAGGCAGTCCTCCTTCACTTCAATGATTGTCCAGTAATCCAAGTCCCTCATTTGTTGCTGTTGATGCATGAACAAACCCTCCTGTATCTGTAGCCCTCCTTCAAGATAACTTTTACTCCATTTCTCTTCCTGTCAGTACCATGATAATACAACTTAAAACCTGCTCCGAGGCTTCTAGCCTTACTACCTTTCCACCTGGTCTCCTGGACACACAGTATATCTACCTTCCTTCTCTGCATCATGTCAACCAACTCCCTACTCTCAGTTCCAGACTCTCGCCTCTCCTCTTCTCTCTCTGCTTCCGACCACGCCTTCCTCCTCTCCTTCAATTTCCATTGGTACCCTGTAGGTTATCGGCACCAATGGCGGTCGTTGTTAACCCGGGCCTCAACCGATCGGGTATGAAATTTTTAGGTTTGATTCACATATTTGGTTTTGGCAAAAGTTTTACACCGGATGCACTTCCTGACGCAACCCTCTGCATTTATCCGGGCTTGGGACCGGCTCAGGGAGACACTGGCCCGTGCCCCCCCGAGTTCGGCTCCAGGAGACACCGGCCTTTGCCGCCCTGAGGCTGCATTGTCTTTAAAAAGTAAAATCCCATTAAATATACAGTGGCAGAATTTCATTTATTTGTCATATTACTAAACCAGCAAGCAAACCGGATTGCACTCCATAGCACTGTGCTAAATTTGGTTGAATCCTACTTAAAATACTGAAATTTATCTGTGTAACTCATTATTTCTTGAAGCATTTCCCCGATGGGGATCAATGAAGTATTATCTTATCTTACCTCAGAGTTCCATTGCAGGGCCTCTTCTACCAAACATGTCCTTCCCTTCATTCGCTCAGATTGTGGGAAAAGTCATAAAATGTGTTGCCTGGATTATTGAGATTGGAGGACTGTATTACCAAACATGGACTCAATACATTTCAAAGTAAATCAAAGTAAATCCTGAGCAAAAAATTGGAGCTGTATCCGATGATGAAGTTCATCTTCATTTTCATCCATAATCATAAAAAAACACTGACCAAGCCAGACCTCAAGGTATGGTCATGGAGTCAAAAAAAATTGGCTATTTTAATTTTGAACTATTGTCAAGTTAAGTGTATCTTGAGGATCAAAGGGCTTTTTTCTCATGATGGTTTAGAAAACAACCCCACGCTTTCAATATATTTGTAAGGCCCTTTGAATGTCAGCGTTGCTGAAATGTGATGTGGTGCAGAAGTCTATGTCAGCAACACTATCCACAATGCTAGACATTCAAATATCCGCAGTCTTGTTTTTACTTTTTTGTGTTTCATATTTATTTAACTTCTTGATTGTTTAAAAGAAAAAAAAAATGATTTTAAATATATAGTAAATAAATATTGCCCTTGTTTCCTGATGAAGAGCTTGGCCCGGGTTTTTGCTGGCATGTCAGATGGCCTGGTGGTTGTGTATACCCTGGTGGATGGACTTCCTCTTGAGGGAGACACCTACCTGTGCTCCCATACCTTCAACAAGACCATGTTTGGCCTGAAGGACTCTGACCCACGGCAGAGACCATATGCCATCCGCAGCATGGCACTGATTGGCAGCGGTTCCCAGGTAAGAACTTTTCTTAGGCTCATCACTGAAACCCTCATCTTTGTATGACGATCCCCAAATTTTAGACATTCTGAAACCTCTTTTTCAGTTGTGGTTCTCCAACGGTCCTGCCGTGCTAGTGATCAACTGCCTGACTCTTCAGGCAGTTAAAAGACTGGAGGCTTACAGTCCCCCGTCCTCTATTGTTTCCATAACAACAAGCTTCAGTCTATGGGGCGATGAGGCCGTCTGGATGCTGGACGACCACAGCAACACCCTCCAGCTCTATCACGCCGCCTCCTACCAGCTCTGTGCCACATACAGGTCAGTTTCTGCTGATTGCATCTCAGTTTTTTATAGCCCGGCCCAGTCATTCTGATGGGCAGCTTAGCAGAAAGCACAACATACTTTGTAACATCTTAAATATATTTGTAATATATTAAATAAGTACAAAATGCTAAACTTTGATAATATGATCTTGCACTCAGAAATGCAGCTGCTTTATAGAATTCTCCTCAACTCTGCTCCCCCTCCTTTACGAGGGTTCTTTCAGTTATGTTCATTTCAATCCTCTGCTTGTTCTGATCTGACCATTCCACTTAAACGCACTGTGTTTGGACAATCAGTGTTTTCATAGACAGCAGCTAAACACTGGAACACACTCCCAGTTGGACTTTATTGATTATGGTATTGTTCCATGTCGTGTGGGTTCTTGTACAGTTTTATTTTTATTTTTATTTTTTTTTTCAGGCTATTAATGGCCAAGGACTACAGATATAAATTAGCTTATAGCTAACTATGGTGTAGAGCATCTTTTCTTTTTAAGCTCAATGTTTCCTGCACACTGTCCTTGTTAAAATAAACTTACATACAAAGCATACTGTTCACCGAAATAAAGAAACTGCAACAATGTAATCATGTAATACTACGGGGGTTCCTTAGTAGGCAGTTCAGAGACACAGATGAGAGGTTGCAAAATAATTTTTTGATATCAGGTAGAAACTAATGGCAATAATTGATTTCCTATTTTTATCATAATTGTGACAAAAGAGAGGTTATGTTGTAAAATTATGCAAAAAGTATCACAACATTTTCCCAGAAGAAGTCTCTGCTGTTTTCTCTATAAGTATAGTTATTGTTCTTTATCTGATTAAAGTCTTTTGTCCCAGCAAAGGAATTTAATCCTTTCAAAATCAAACTGCAAGTATCTGCAAATAAGTTAGTTAAAAGGTAAAATTTGTTGATGTAATGCCCCAGCTGTAAATGAGTGGACTTCTGCTCTAAATTAGTGCACAACACCTTATTTTTTTTATTCTTATTGCTTCACAGTGAGCCCAGAGAAATGACAGTGATTTTGTTTCATTTCGTGACAAAAGAGAAGCAAATTTCCAAAAATGTCAAACTATTCTCTTAAGTAGAAAAAAATACTGTTGGTCTAAGGATTATTTTTACCTCTAAAATATCAGTATGGCTGGAGAGATTCTGATCTCACAGCTTCCGGAATGAACTCCGTAAAATCTCGGCCAGAAAACGTGGCCAGAAAGTGTGAGGTCTGGAGAGAAAAAGCCTCTGGAGGTTTTTCTTTTTTCCTGGGGAGTTTGGGAAAAGTTTGAATGTGTAGCTGATGAGGGTCAGCAAAGCATATTAAGATCCACAGATACTGAGCGAACAAATGAAGCTGACAGACCACCACGTTGTATGTTGCCTCCTGTCGGATTATTGGGAGGTATTATTTATTTAGGATTTAGACAATGCTGAGTAAATAGCTGCAGAATATTATGACTGATGTCACTCACCTTCTTGCTTGTTACAATATACAGTGGCTCAGTGGTTAGCGCTTCAGCCTCACAGCATGAAGGACCCTGGTTCAATTCCGACAAGGGGACCTTGTGTGGAGTTTGCATGTTCTCCCCATGTCTGCGTAAGTTTCCTCCAGGTTCTCCAGTTTCCTCCAGTCCAAAGCATGCAGCAGGTTAATTGGAAAAATCCCCCCTCTAATGAGAGGGTGAATTGTTGTCTGTCTGTATATATGGCCCTGCGATTGACTGGCGACCAGTCCAGAGTGTACCCCGCCTCTCGCCCGATGACAGCTGGGATAGGCTCCAGCATCCCCCACAACCCTGAGTAGGATAAGTGGCAGACAATGGATGGATGGATGCTTACAATACAATGTTTCATCAAAACGTTCCAATAAGTCCACAGGAAACAAGAGAAGCCAACGCAGGCAAAGTTTATTTATAGAGCAACTTTCCGACCCAATGAAAGCAAATTAAAAAAAAGCCAAATGAAAGCCTAAAACCTAAAAGAGTAAAGCAATAAATCAATGAGAATTTGGAATTCATTGAAAGGACTAGGTGTGAAAATCCCTGGTAGGGATAGGGAAATAGTGCAATAGGACTTGGAGAGTGAAGGAAGGGACCCAGGCAGGAGAACAAAGAAAGAACCAATGCAGGAGAGCATGGAGAAAACACGAAGAGAGGGCTAGTCGAGGAGAACATGAAGAGAATCCGGAATCCGGACATGCAGAGAACAATAAGACAGACAACCAAGTTAGACCATGGAGACAACACAGAGAACCCCAACTTGAGAACAGAGAAAAACAACATTAAGTGTTGTTTGCTTTATTAATCCAAGGAACACCAGAGGTACTCACCTTTTTCAATTTAAGGGGCGATGTGGCGCAGGAGAGGTAGAGTGATCGTCTTTGGAATCCTGGTTCGATTCCCCGATCCTCCGAGTGTGTCGAATTGTTGTTGAGCAAGACACTGAACCCCTAACTGCTCCCCTGGCACTTGTAGATGGCATGCCAACTCCTCATGGGTCATCCATGATGGGTTAAATGCAGAGAACGAATTTCTCCACGAGGGATTAATAAAGTATACATTATTATTATTCATTTGATGAGTTCTACCTTTGCAACGACTCGTGTCAGAAGTTCTCTGATAGTACTATTCACAACCAACTCACATCATTTATATGTTTACAGAGATTCACATCCCTTGATCGGATGTGCTCCAAAGTAGGGGCAAGGGTAGATTTATGTGCTCTGAGAGATGGCTGCTGTGGGGCTTTACCGGCAGGACAGATCATCAACTGTGTACTTCAGCGTCGCAGGGTGTTAGGGCCATTTATCACAAGACACCCTCTGCTGAGGTAGGCCCACCACAGGTTGATCAAGCCTGGGTGTGTGTCTCGCAGTTAGCTATTCGCCTTAGCTACACTGGTGTCTCTCCTCTTCAGCTAGAGCCAGTAACTGGTCCTCTTGGCAGTGTTGGTATTGGTATAAAGCCCCCACAACCCTACCTCCACCGGTCACACTTAGATCTTCCAGCCTCTGTCCTCTGCCTCAGGAGAGAGAAAAAAACAACCGAAAGGACTAAATCAATGGTAAAGCACAAAATAATTTGAAAAAATAATTGTAGAAATAGATGAACAAAACAAGAATAGCGTATTTGATTGAAAAAATGTAATCTTCTTTTACGTTTGGCATTTCCCTCCAGGGGCTGCCACAGTGAATCATTCACCTCCAGCTAACCCTCTTCTCTATATCCTCTTCTCTCATACCCACTAACTTAGAGGCCTCTTTCACTACATCCATAAATCTTCTCTTTGGTCTTCCTCCAGACCTCCTGCCTGGCAGCTTCAACCCCAGCATCCCTCTACCAATATATTCACTCTCTCTCCTCTGTACATGACCAAACCATCTCAGTCTTTCCTCGTAGTTTCCTGGGCACACAGTATATCCACCTTACTTCTCTGCATCATGTCAGCCAACTCTCTACCTTTTCCTGACGTTGTCCCGATATTCAAAGTCCCTACTCTCAGTCCCAGACTCTTGCCTTTCCTTTTCTCTCTCTGCTTCCGAACACGCCTTCCTCCTCTCCGTCTTCAAACCACAATAGCCCATATTCTACTGGTACCCTATAGACTATCGGCACTGATGGCGGTCGCTGTTAACCCAGGCCTTAACTGATTCGGTATGATGATGAAATACACAAAAGTGCATGTCATTATCAATAGGCTGGAATTTAAAATGAGTAAAACAATTCAAAACCAGAGACAAAAAGAAGCTGGGTATTTAAAGGGGTTGAATAAATAACTAAATAAATGAAAAAATTACAACTGTACAGAGAACTGGTTCCTTGACTGCACAAACACCTAATCCTTAACCCTTCAAGCCTTCACATCTACCTGTCATAAGCTCACAATCACAAATCCTAATTTCACAAAGTGAGTGATGCAGGATATCCCCAGAGATGAGAGAGTGGTCATTGGGGCAGACTTCAATGGACATGTTGGTGCAGGCAATAGAGGTGATGAAGAAGTGATGGGCAGGTTTGGTATCCAGGATAGGAACGCAGAGGGACAGATGGTGGTGGACTTTGCAAAAAGGATGGAAATGGCTGTTGTAGGGGAGAGTGCAGCCAGACAGCATAGGATGGTGGTTTGTAGGATGACTCTGGTGACAAGGAAGATTAAGAGGACAAAGGCAGAGCAGAGGAAAAAGTGGTGGAAGTTTAAAAGGGAGGCGTGTTGTATGGTTTTCAGGGAGAAGTTGAGAAAGGCTCTGGGTGGTCAGGGAAAGCTTCCAGACGACAGGACAACTACAGCTGTGATTAGGGAGACAGGTAGGAGAGTACTTGGTGTGTTGTCTGGAAGGAAAATACAGTCAGGTGAGAGAATGAGGACACCCCATTCAATAATCAGCGCTTCATAAAAAAAATGGTCACATATCAATGTCCAATCATTTTTTTATGCATTTCTAGAAAAGAAAGGGATTTAATTGCAATTAAACAACAAAAATTACCTTCTTTTTTTTTTTTTACACACCTCTCTGCATGTTTGAATGAACATGTATTAAAGCAAACCTATGAAGGCTTATCCCTGTCTCCGTTGAAAGTTCTTCCACTGAGGGACCGAGAGAACATTCTCCACACATTTCACAATAAACTTAAAAAAGCCTTTTCTTATTTTTTCATCGTTTAGGGATATTACTTGGATCCCTCAGTATCATTAAAATTGATATTAAATATCCATATGTCCAAATATATTTTAAAATTTCCAGGCTTTCATAGAATGTCCTAATTTTTTCACATGACTGTAGATAAGGAGACCTGGTGGTAGCATGAGGATGTGCAGGAGTGTATCCAGAGAAAGAGGTTAGCAAAGAAGAAGTGGGACACTGAGGGGACGGAAGAGAACAGACAGGAGAACAGGGAGATGCAGCATAAGGTCAAGATAGAGGTAGCAAAGGCAAAACAAAGGGCGTACGATTATTTGTGTACTCGGTTGGACAGAAAGGAGGGAGAGCGAGTTGGCAAAACAGAGAGAGAGACGGAAAGGATGTACAGCAGGTCCGGGTGATTAAGGATAGAGAGGGAAATGGATTGACAGATAATAGAGGAGTGATGGGAAGATGGGGGAAGGGTAGAAGAGGTGACTGATGGGGGTTGGAGATCAAGAAGTTAGAGGATTTCAGGTACTTAGGGTCAACAGTCCAGAGCAAAGGAGAGTGTGGAAAAGAAGTTAAGAAACAGGTTTAAGCAGTTTAGAATGGGTGGAGAAAATTTTCAGGGGTGCTATGTGATAGAAGAATATCAGCCAGAAAGAAAGCAAAGGTTTACGAGACAGCGGTGTGACCAGCGATGCTGTATGGTTTGGAGACAGTGGCACTGAACTAAAGTCAGGAGACAGAGCTGGAGGTAACAGAGATGTTGTGGTTCTCTTTGGGAGTGATGAGGATGGATATTATCAGGAATGAGTCCAGCAGAGGGACAGCTCCCATTAGATGTTTTGGAGAGAAGGTCAGAGAAGCCAGACTGAGATGGTTCAGCCATGTACAGAGGAGGGATAGAGAATATATTGGTAGACGCATGCAGGAATTAGAGATGCCAGGCAGGAGGTCTAGAGGAAGACCGAAGATAAGATTTATGGACGCAGTGAAAGAGGATATGAGGTCAGTTGGTGTGAGAGATTTGGATACAGAGAATAGGGCTAGATGGAAAAGGTTGATTCGCTGTGGCGACCCCTGAAGGGAAAAGCCGAAAGGAAAAGAAGAAGAAGAAGAAGAAAGGAAAGAAAAGAGGAAAAAAAACAGGGGAGAAGCAGCGTTACACAAAGTCTTCAGATTTTTTTTCCCCTAATGTGATTCGAAGGCCGTTATAGACCATAACAAAGTGCAGTTTAATGAATTCCGCAGATGAAAGTGCTGTGACTGAGCACCTGATGATTAAAAGGAAAAGTCAGTCAATGTATCTGGAAGGCCATGCTAGGGATGAGTTTGTATAAGGATAAACATTTTTGTCGAGTTTGCACCTAATATTCTGCCAAAAGGTAGAATTTACTAAATAAAGGAGCTGGTTGAAGTTTGAAGTTGGATTAACATCTTATGAGCCCTTTTTTGTCATTTTGTTTTGTTTAATTTTTGGGGGAGGATGTACTGGAAGTATTGGATTGAGGTGTATGTGGCAGGATATTTCACAGGTAAATTGTATTGAAAGGAAAAAAAAGTGAGTGGATTGAACAGTTGGTTTTAAAGTCCAAACTCTGAAGATGAGACTTAATCTTTTTAGACGGCTTCAGTTCAATCCAAGAAATTGATAACAGAATCACTCATCCACCTGACTACCTGACTATTTTAATTGCTGTTTTTTCAGTGTACATGCAGATTTCTAGGTAATTTGTAATTGTTTTAAGGTTATTCTTTCAAATACCTGTGAAATGCATTCATGTTTAGATGTTACTTCCTAATATTTTGCAAGTAAGTAACATTTCATATATTTTGGGGGGATATGTTGCTCATTTGTTACTTATTTTTCTGTCGTCAGCTTCTAGATATTTGCTGGGGGTCATCATGCAGTCATGACCTTTATTTCAAGCTTAATCTGAGGCGAAACTAGTTTCAGCCAAAAACAAGTCCTTGGATTAGACCCTTAGATTCTGAGAAGGATGTTCAGACTTCTCCATTCTAGACCTGACTGATTGCAAACATGATTCACATCTTCAATTCAGAGTAATTCTTCAGAATTTCCGGACATCTTAGTATTTGTAATTAAACCATGTTTGAGCATCTGTATTAGTATTTTATGTGATGTCAAATAATTGATAAAGACAGAGACTGATATCTTATTTCAGCTGCGGAGACATTAACCCTCTACGGGACATCTTCAATGTGAAGCATCCTGCCGGCCTGACTCCACTGACAGCCTCTGACCAGACGGAGAAGCAGGATGAGAAGCCGGAGTGGCCAAACGAAGGCGTTACGATGACCTTCAGTGAGGAGGCGGGGACTCAGATCCTGCTCCACCAGGACTCTCTGACTGACTACTGTTCCATGTCCTCTTACCACTCGCTGGATGCATCGGAGTCCACAGAGATGCCAGAAACGCCAGGCTCAGACTCTGTTGTCTCGCTAACCCCAGCGGAACCAAATGTGGCAGACCAGGACCAGCAGGAACCCAGAGAGGCTGAGGTCGTGTCTGCGCAGATACCAGGGGAAACAGTCGCATCCCCACCACCTTGCCAGGCACTCACTGTGTTGCTGGTTAATGACACTCTGTGGATCCCCAGGTACACAACACAGGACACCGGGCAAAACTCAGCAGCAGGATGTTACAAGCCAGTAAAAACACAACTTATACAGGTCTGTGTTTCCACAGACTTCACCTGGCCCGCCATGCAGGATATTTAGTTCCCCAGATTCAGATGTTCATTTGGCATCCTAGATTTGACAGTATGAATATCTTAGAGGTGAAACCTCTTCAGTGTTTATGCCTCAGTTAGATCTTTATGTTGTCAGATAAGACCTTCGTTAGATCTTTATGTTGTGAGATAAGACCTCAGCTTCTTCTCAGATTTTTATGTGGATAAAACTACTCCCTTTGAATTCTCTATCCAAAAAAAAACCACCTGTTCAACTTCCATATTATGGCTCAAAAGGGTTACAATACATTCTTCATAAACTATTAATTAACTAATTATTTATTTGCACTGCGTTCAGGCACTTTTAAACACATTACAGATCTTATTTTAATATGACTTCTATCATTACAAATATGGTTTCCCATTAATGTTGCGCTTGACTTTTTTCCGTTGTCTCTTGGTAACTTTCTAGTCACCATTTATGAAGATGGCATGTGCATAAGAGACCTTGTAATCTGGTATTTATGCATTATACATTAACATCCATGTAAATAGTTTGCCTGAAATTGGAAAAAAGGATTCCCTCCAGTTTTTTAATTCCTAATTGTTGGACAACATCTTGCTTTCCTGATTCCTCGTAATTTGGGGAAAAAAACACATTCAATTGAAATTGCCGAATGATTAAAAAAGCAAAAAAGGATCACATGATTATTAAAACTGTTCTTTCACATCATATTTGAAGTAGATTCACGCAACCGATTGAAACAAGTGTCAACATCGTTCAGTACATTTACTGGATAAAACACCTGAAATAGACCTAACATGAGCCTTGATCACATCGGTATGTGATTGGGTGGAAAGGAGCGCACACTTGTGTCTTTGTTAGTGTGTTTGATAAATGAGGCTTGCTTTTATCATCCGCAGACACGGAGGAGATATTATGGTGATTGAGATGCAGAAGCAGGCTGAGGAGATGAGAGGGCGGGTCGTGGCTGTCCTTACCCCCCCTGGATCCCTGGGATCTTTGGGGTGAGTTGACACTTTAAACAGAGCATCCTCACTGGGTTTCCCCATACAAGTACACCGGGATAAAACTGCATCATGCCATGAAAGAAATAACTGGTGAGAAAAAAATCCCAAGCCTGATAGAAAGGGGACAGCAAAGGGGCGATCCTTCCTGTTGGTCCACAACAAAACCACAGTGTGGGTTGTGTCTCCCACATCGCCTGTAATCAGATTAGGAGCTTCCCAGTCTGAGCTGCCAGGAAATCATAGTGATGAACTCAGCAGAAATATAGGTTCAAAAGTTAAAAGCTCAAAAATTTCTAAGCTATAAAAGACAACATGGGTGCCCTTTTGGTTGTAGGACAATCAAATGTGCACGGAGGGAGTCAGATCTATGCCGTACATGCACAGCAGGTTATATCTGAAAATAGGCCAATAAAAGCAGCTACTTGAACCACATCAGCAGCTCCTCTGACTCCAGTCCAAGATTGAAATACAATTTAGATGCTTTGGTTTGTATTTAGCGAACCACGTTCATCTACAACATTCAGAGACCATAATTCAGCAGCCCCATTCAGGCCATTCCTTTAGCATCAGTGACGTGAAGCCTCCTGTATCCCAGGCTGGGCCACTCGTTCCAATCTTTTGCTGAGAGGTCTACTCCTCTTGGTTCTCTCTGGTACTTAATCACAACCTTAAATTAGACCTTCAAATTCAGGCGGTCTTTTCTAAGTTATTCTTTCAGGAGAATATTAACTTATTATATATTATAATTATTATTATAACATTATATTGATATATATTAGGTCTAAGTATATCGAACAAATTCATGGTTGTTTGTTTTTCCTTCTATTTTCCTGTTAATATCCAATTAACTTATTTCAGCAGTTTTCTTTTTAATATTTAGGTTATTCTTTGATATTCTAGGTTATCCCTTGCAATTTTTATGGAAGTTTATTATCAATATATTTGTATCGAGTTCAAGGAAAATTTTAAAATTTACGTTAATGTATTCTCAACATTAGAGCCCCACGACTAGTCGTAAAACAAAGTTTTAGTCATTTTCAGATAATGTGTAATGGTGAATTCATTTCAAGAATATTCAAGTTTTTCATAGAAAATTAAGAATCTTTCAATGAAACATACTATTAAATTTACTGTAATGTAATTAGGCTAGCAGCAAAGGAATCCCTATGAAAAGTGCTGAAACAGATGGAGGTACCCGCTGAGAAGCGGATCACTTAATATCAGACAGAATCACTTAACTCACAGCTTCTGACTCCCTGGGAAAGCACATTTCTGAAAGTACAAAGTAATGTTTGGTATTTTTTTGCTCCCTGCACTGGAGGATCTCTTTAGTTATTACAGGTAATTTAAATCTTCTTCATCCGTCATTTAAACCTTGAGGTCATCTGGGGCTCTATTTTCTCATCTTTTTAGATAGAAAAAAACAACCAAAAAGGTCAATCCATGGGTGCTGTTCATTCTTTGCAGCGTGTGCTGCTAAAATAAAAGAATCCTCTAAGCTAACTTCTGACCGTCACCCTCACATGCACGTGACACACTGTTCTGACTTTCCCTCTGCTGTACACGCCAATAATTTATTGAAAAGGCTCAGGCTTGAACTTTTTCCATTTTAAAAAATACTGTTTCAAGTTTATCTGCCTGATTGGGGTGAAGTGATTTACCCTTGTCCAAACTGAATTTTATTTTCTGGGGAATCCTGCAGCTGGTCGTTTCCATATACACTGAAGTTTATGATAGAGACTCTGTTGGATGAAGGTCCAGGCCTTTATGTGTTCAAAAAGCCTCTGAGGCCCGGGGCCCTCTAATTATGGGGTCTCTAGGGTCTGGCCAGCCTTTAGCCATCCTGCTACCACCATTTAGTCCCCTTTATGCTTGAAATGAGCTGCAGAGGAGTGTTTACTCTACTACACTCCCTCCTTGGATCAAGTTTACGGTTCTTCAACAGTCCAATCCTTTTAAGGGAACACCGGCTGCTTTTAATGCTGTAGCTCTGTTGCCTTTCAGGTCCTTGTCCGTCACAATAAAAGCACCTTAGATCTGGAACCATCTCCCTCCACAGCCATTTGTAAAATATTCTTCCCTTGACTATTTAGATTCCCATCTTCCATAACAATCACCGCGAAAACGAACAACATAGTAATTTTTCAAGTTATTGCTGATTTTGTAAGTGGTTCCTTGCAGTATCTCAAATGACTTTGTGTCTTCTCGCATCTCAATCATGTGAATTACAGAATTGTGGAAAAACCAAACCAAGTCTGTTGCCACACATCTTGCAAATTATTTATTTTTTTGTTGATTTTCTGGTCATTTTTTCTGTTTACAAAAAAAACAAATTATTCAGTAGTTTTATTACGTTTCAGAAAAATTTGGGAACCCCCTAGTGTTAACTGACAAGGACAGCTAAAGATGGATGGACTGAGGTGAACCATGAAGGTTTGTGTTCATCTAATGTCACAGTTTCAGGGACTCTCCAGGACACCATGCATTCATCTGGTGACATTGTGCATGGTTTTTGCAGTCTGAGAAGGTTCAAAACTGCTTTCACTCCCCCCCTGAATTTACAGTAGAAAAAAACAGGGGGTGGGAAAGCCAGAGCGCCTCACATTGATGCAGCCCATTAAAGTGGAGGCCAATCCCTCATCACATGCTTGTGGAGCTTTGCTGAGTCTGTAATTACTGCTGTAAAGCAGCCAGCAGCTGGTCCCGGGCTGAGACGGCTCCTGTATGAGGAGCAGCCAATAAACAACCAACCAAACAGGCCTTTAATAATCGCTTATTACACCGTGCACCTGTAACCTGGGTTACACGTCAGGGGGTCGCAGCTCAGGTCAGGGCAAGGGTCAGCGGGCCAGCTGTGTGGGACTGATGCTGTATTGACAGGGTGACAAAGGCTTTTTATTCCAGCCCCAGGTGCCGATCAAGAATGTAACGTTATCGGGAAATCGGTGAGCTACCAACGAAAATTTGGGAAATGATTACAGAAATAATTAGCCCTGAGTGAGGCAAAAAGATTAAGTGAAAATGAGCGGCGACTGACCTACAAAGCAGCAGGAAATCAAATGAAAGTCAACGAGAAATAATCTCCAAAATGAGCACAAATAACCTGAAAGTCAGCAAGTAATTAAGCAAAGATCAGTGGAAACTTACCTTGAACTTTTGGGCGGAAAGTGCTGCAAAATCTACAAAAGCTATAGACATAAATGAAGCCTCCTTTTCACGGCGAAATCATTTAAAAAAAAAAAAAAAATCGCAGGAAAATTCCTGAACTAAAAAAACAATAGCTAAGAATCACGAAGGAAATAGATTGCAAAATAAGTAACAGTCAATTTAAGTTCCCTAGTACAGGAAAAAAAAAAAAAAAAAGATCGAGAGAGCCTTACATCAACCGTGAATTTACAAATGGGTCAGCAAGTAATGGCAAAATAATACAAAAATAACTAAATTACTACAAGAACTGTCTGAAATGACCCCCAAAAAACAAAGTATCTAAGACCTGCGGAATTATTAGTCAGCTCAAAGATGATTAACAAGAAAAAAAAAAAAAATCTGCAAATTCCATTTGCAGTGTAAAGTGAGGTTCAAGTGCTCCTTAATCTGCTCGGGCCCGACTCACTTCATTTTTTTCTGCTGATTAGAAGCAGGCGAACATTAGGGGGTCCCAGGCCTTGAGGCCCTGCAGGTCAGTGTCTGATCTCACCTGTTCTTCTAATCCTGAGGATGTAGATCTCAGAACATCAAGGGGAGATAATAACATCCCTGAGACACCAGGGAGCAAGGCAGCAGGATAATTCATCCTCCGTCCTCTCAGCCCCTGTCTTTGATCAGGACAGGGTTGCAGGGTTAACATTCGAGAATGAAGAAGAGGAGGAAGAAAGTAATTTCATTCAAAATGCTTTGATTCTTACATTCATGACAATCTTATATATTTAATTTCCTCCTACTTTTTCCAGTTTACTAGCTTTTTTCAGCTTTCTTTTACTTGGAGATAAAACAATTGTAGATTAGTCCAAAAAGGTTAAAAATTGCAAAATAAAGTCACACAGAGAAAAAGGTTGACAAACGAATGTCATTTTTATATACAATTTAATATCGTCTAAAAATAGTTTGTTTAAATGTTTCCATTGAGTCTATCATGGCTCCTCCAGAACCAAAACCAGGAAAAATGGAGGACCTGTCCCTTATTGGAAGTCAAACTATTTGACACATTTATAAGATAAGATAAGATAGATAAGATAATACTTTATTGATCCCCATAGGGGAAATTCGGGTGTTGCAGCATATATATATATATATATATATGTGTGTGTATATATATATATGTGTGTGTATATATATATATATGTGTGTGTATATATATATATGTGTGTGTATATATATGTGTATATATATGTATGTGTATATGTATATATATGTGTGTGTGTGTGTGTGTGTGTGTGTGTGTGTGTGTGTGTGTATATTTATATATACGCGCATATACACAGTATACACATGCACATATATACACATACACATTTACATATGGATAGCACAAAAAAAAAATTGGGTGACGGAGTGATGGGGTGGCAGTAGCACAGATAAGAGACAACTTCAGTTAGAAATTTAGAGTTTTACCAAATCGAGAGCTTATCCAAGCCATTCAAAATAACCATAAGTCTATAAACAAGAAAAAATAAATCGTGAAGTTGTTAAAATGTAAGCTCAAAAACAAGGACATATCAATGTTAGCTAAAAACTCAAATGTTACAGCTAAGATTCATGACAAGAAGCTGAAATGTGAACTAGTAGCTAAAAAGTGTAGAAACTCCTGTAACAGTGGGACCAAGGGCTTTGAAAGGGTCTGACTTTGGGCGTAGAACCCATGGAGGTTCTCCCCCTGAGACTGACAGAGGGTTGTGTGTCGATCCAATGTTGAGCGGAAGTCACCTGTCAGAACCACCAGCCTCCAGGAAGAGCTACTTAGTAGCTGCCATCTTTGCTTTCCCCATCCATGATTCACTGTCAACTCTGTGTCCCACAGGAACCTGACAGAGGCGGCACTGGTGGCCCAGGACACGGTGGTGTGTGGCTTCCACAAGGACAACATGGAGTGGTACCTGTGTGTGTGGCGAGGCTGGGGGGGCACTGAGCTGGATGTCTTCTACCGGTCCTACGAGGAACTGGGCAGAATGGAGAACAGCATGAGGAGGAGAAGGTAGCTGTTGTTGCTGCTGCAGCAGAGCCAAAGACAAGGGGTTGGGCCTGACAAGAGCCCTTGTGTTCAGGCCCGGTAGTAGATGTGTGGAGCGAGACCATGGCTGGTGGTCTTGTCCCCTCTTGCATCAAGGGGTTGAGGTGGGGTTAAAAGCAGTGAGAGACAGTGGCCGTAAAGCTGCGTCACAGCCAGAACCGAATGTCACTCCTGCGCCGAAGGTTGAATGTTCTTTATTGATGCTGGAAGTGGTCGTTGGGCAGCGGACTGATCACATTGGGCCTCAAGACTTTTTACCACGGAAAGCCCACAAAATCCAGGAAAAAGTTCCTGACAGTTTTGGACCCAGGGCCAGGCTGCAGGATGGGACTATGTGCTGTTCAGTCTGCCCTAAGCAGAATACATTGTATATCTGGGTCAAATATTGGCAATGTAAGCGTTTAAATGTAAAAAAGTATTTAATTTTACATTCATTTTAGATCTATTTAAAAAAAAACAACAAAAAAACAATGTGCGATAGAATGTGATGATTTCGATATATAATCAACAACTGCAAGGACTTTTCTAGTTTCTTTGAAAAAGTACCCTTATAATTGGCTCTCAATTCCCCTGGTAAGTTTTTTCCAATGAACTTGCGACATTTCCCCATGTTTTCCACAAAATCAGGAGCGCGTTTTAATGAGGGGGAAAAAAAGCTTTCTTGTGGGTAGGGTAAAAAAAATGAACCAACATTTTGTGTTTGCGCATTAGATTTCTAGATTGGTTTGGAAAATAACACTCACCACTAGAGTTAATAAAATTATACAAATACGAATACACAGGAAATAGCAATCGGTAAACTGGAATTTTAATTGTTCTTAAAAAGTCTTTTAACTTCTTAATATGAAGTATTTTGATTTATTCATGAAATTTCCTTCTGGCTCTCATTACATTTCCTTCATTTTTTTTTTTCTTTTTAATTGAAAATGTATTCATATATTTTTAGCTGCTCAAAAACAATTCTTATGGTCCGAAAGATTCAAATGTTTTAATTTTACACATTTAAATTTGAAGTGAAGACACAAATATGGCACAATATAGTGAATCGGTGGAAAAAACCACAACTGTTATTTCCTGGGTATTTGTATCATTTCAGTCATTCTAGTCAGATGATCACTTGCCTAGCTAGTTTGATCAAGTTATTTAGTATTAAAAAGGTTGATTGACAGCTGCTACAAATTAAGTTCACATCGTCACAGAGGTTTTTACACACTGTTGTCGGGCATTTTTCATAGGCGGTGTAAGAGAACACTAAGTTGTAAATGTTGGTTTTCCTTTAAATTGTCACTTGTTTTGTCTCTAAAATCACCATGTCACCTCGTGAGAACTGCCCAATTGGAGGAAAGTGGGCTGTGATTCAGGCTTTTTTTCTCACTGGATTTTATTTGATGTAAATGTTTGACAAACACAACGACATACTGGAATTAGTTTTTAATATTTTAGTCTGAAAGACGTGTGTGACTGAGTGATCTAAGATAGCAAACAACTGTTATTTTGGGGAAAATCCAAGCTAAATCTGTGGATGAAATCACACCTGAAGAGGGTGGGTGCCATGTTCAGCAGCACAACCTTGTATTTTCTGATGTGCTGCGGTCAGAGGTCGGAGATGATGGTTGGCTACATCTCTTTGCATCGCTTTCTATTCATGTTCGGCTTGATGATAGACTTTAGGAGCCTCCACTGAGGATGGTGATAAGCATGTCACTAACTCCTCACAACACAGGACATTCTAGTGTGTGAGATGACAAATATCCACCTTACAGTTTTAATGCGTTTATATCAACTTAGATCTTGAAAAAGAACTCATGTTTCCAGTAGATCAATGAGATAAATTCATATACATTGTTCTTTTGATCTTTTGCTTTTTAACCTGTGACTTGAAATGTCAGCCAAGATTTCAGAATAAAAGCAGACACGATGATAGACATTTATTTTCACACCTGCATGCGTTACAGTAGATGAGTGTTGATATCAGCCATATATTCATTCGGTTGAATGTATCATTACCATCCTGCCTCAGACTGGGACCCTGGTCATGGGGATGAAAAGTCCAGTCTTAAATCTGCCCTCAAACTGCTGGCTTCAGACAGAAGATGAACTGAGGAGCCAGTTAAAGCCATGTTAAGCTCCTCAACTGAGTTCCAGAGTGGAAACAGGGGGCTAGAAATTAATATAAAAAAGGTGCCCTTTCACCTCTTCAGCTTCCCCTAGAGGTGCATCGAAAAAGACGTCATTGCACAAGCATCGACTTCTGACTGAGCCCTTGATCGACAAAGTTGCAGCTGCCACAGGAAAACAGCTGTGTTACTCAAAATAAACACATCACACACACAAACAACAGACAGAGTCACAAGCTAGCAGCACCTCCCATGGTTACCAGAGCAGCCAGGGAAGCAGCAAACTCACAGCTTTGCTGTGCAGCAGCCCCCTGGTCCACCGGGCTCATCCGCAAGTCAGAACTCTGGCTTCTTGCTCGGTTAGTGACACAGCTTTTGTACTTCAGGCTTGATTTACAGGTTTTGTCTCAGATCTCTTGAACCTTCTTAGCACCAACCTGTCAGCCTCCACACTGCCCACAGAACCATGACGTCAAAACTCCGAGTGACTCGGTCTCTTCACTCTGTGCCATTTCCTCTTTGTTTGCGGATGATTTTAAAGACATAATAATGATGATAATATATACTTTATTAATCCCTCGTGGGGAATTTAGTTTTCTGCGTTTAACCCATCATGGATGAACAATGAGCAGTTGGCTGCCATCTAGCACCGCCAGGGGAGCAGTTGGGGGTTCAGGTCTTGCTCAGCGACACTTCGACCAAGTGGTTTTATGTCTTTATTTTTTCAAATCTATTTAACCAGGAAAGTCCCACTGAGATTACCAATCACTTTTCCAAGGGAGTCCTGACCAAGACAGCGGCACAAGTCAAGACAATGTAGAGTTACATAGATTTAAGCAACAATTTCAAAAACTAATACAAACCATGGATTTCATTTACAAACCTTTGAGCAATAGATTAAACTGTCCTATTGGAACCAGTTCCTTTAACTTCTAGTCGTTTTGTAAATTGTTCCATGTTGTGGGAATACTGAAATGCCACCCTGCCAGCTTCTGTGTGAACACTTGGTACAGATAGTAACAGTGATTCTTGAGAGCGTAAAGAACACTGTCCAGCTGCTCTTAGTTGAATATATTCACAGAGATATGGTGGGAGCAGACACAGAATACCCTTAAAAATTAGCATAAAACGGTGAGTGGGTCTATGATTTCATGCCTACATTTCCACCCCACATGTATGTAAAGTTCACAGTGATGTGTGCCAGCCTTACAATTTGTGATAAACCGCAAAGAGGCATGGTCGACAGAGTCCAGCAGTTTCAATATTTGATACAATACATTCATATAAATAAGGGCACCATTATCTAAAATCAGTAAAAATGTTGCTGTGACTAGTTTCTTTTTTTGCATTAAAAGAAAAACATTCCCTATTTCTGAAGCAAAAGACGATTTTCAATCTCAGCTTTCTAACTAATTGTTCGACATGTCCTTTCAAGCTAAGATTTTCGTCGATTAAAATACCTGAATATTTAAGATATTTAACTCTTTCGACTTCCGCTCCTTGAAGGGTGACAACTGCAGGACTGATCTGCAGCTTATTCTTTGTTTTTGAAAATAACCTCAACTTGCTCGTATTAAACTGCTATATTGAATGCATTTTGTAAAGTAGAGACACTTGCACTTGGATCTTTTGCAAAGCTATAGATCGCCATATCATCAGCATTAAAATGTGTTTGGAGTCCACAAGATCCTGGCCAACATTTTTCACATAAATGGTAAATAGTAGTGGCCCCAAAATAGAGTCTTGCGGCACTCCTTTTATTAATAAGAGAATATAAGAAGTGTTATCTGATTCAACACATTGAGATCTGTCAGTGAGATAATTGCAAATCCATCAAACTGCCTTTTTAGATAGTCCTATCTTGATCAGTCTCTCTTTCAGTAAAGTGTGGTTTATACTGTCGAAAGCTTTCGATAATTCAATGAAAAATGCGGCATGGTGTTGCTTATTGTCAAGAGCTGTGGTGATATCATCGCTCACCTTCAGTGCTGCTGTAATTGTACTATGACCTTTTCTAAAACCTGATTGGAATTCACATATGTTGTTGGTATACAAAAATTCTTTCAGCTGTTATTAAAGATTCCAACATTTTTGATGGAATGCAAAGTTTTGAAATTGGCCTTTAGTTATTTAAGATTGTTACGTCGCCACCCTTGAATGATGGAGTGACAAAAGCTAATTTCCAAATGGAATTTGCTATGAACAATATAATTTGGTAAGGTCTGTGATTTATCTTTTTATTAGGATAATGATGAGAAGGACTCTGTTAAATCAGGATATTGATCGCCTTTGTCCTTTTACGTATCATTTGAGGATGTTTTATTGATAGATAAAGGAATAATCATCCTGCCAGAACTCATGGCTCTGTTAAGGGAGATGGAAACTCAAAACTTGATGGAACAAAATAACCTTAAAAGCATGAGAAGAGGAATCCTAAGAAATGCAGACACCTTACACATAAAATACACGATTTAGAAAAATGAAAAAAGTAGAAACATTTAAAATGAATGACATTTAAAAACATGTCGTAATTGTAAATAGGAAATTCAGGAAAAGAAGGCTAAAAATGTACGCATTTATGTGCCCGTAAATTTTGCAATTACTCTATAAAACATTTAAGAATTAACTGAAAAGATGCTCCGCATAAACTTCAAACCGAATGAAGAATTTTATTTAAAGTTAAGTAAGAAGGTCTCAGTCCCAGTTTTACAGAAGCTGCCGGTCAGTGAAGGTCTGATGCACTGGGTTTCAGGTTTGCCCGTGAAGAGACGTATTTATTCTCAGAATTTAGTAACTCCATTTGTAAATAAAGCTTGTGTCCGTAAAAACCATTGGGAATAAAATTCTCGAGAACTTAAAGGCTGTCGATCTCTTGTGGGCGAGTGCATTTGTTTTCAACATTTGACATTTGTTATGTAGTTGTATTTAAATTCAGCCTCGAAGCCTCAAAAATAGGCACTGAAATCCATGCGCCTGATGTACTTTTTTAATCTTTAACTAATCAGGACACAAACCCCGCCACCAGGGCGTCGGCCATTGAGGGGGTCACATTTACTCAGTTTGACTTGTGAAATTTCAAATTGATTTTATCATATATTTATTCATTTATTATTTTTTGTTTATCATTTATAAGTTGTTTTTTTTTTTTTTTTTTTTTTTTAAATCACTGAAGATGCCACTATTATTATTTCAAAGACTGGCTTTTTTTTTTTTTATTAAACTACAACATTCTTCTCATGTCTTTTTCATAATGCATTGACAATACGATTCCTATTTAATGACCATAATGCTATGATTTTTGATGTCACACCTTTATTTCCATTCAGTTTCACTGTTCAGTTTAACAATCTGGTGTGTTTCCACCTAAATCACATAATTCCATCAATGTATCTTGTTGATTTCATGAAGCAGCTTCATTCTAAGAACAAGGTGCCTTCACTCTTCTTGAAAATGTGGATATGATGGACTCCTTTACCGCAGCATCATGTGACCGTGCTCGTCACCGGGCCACTCTCACCTCAGATGCTCCAGGACAGGCCAAGACAAGCGGCTACTCAGGGTTTTCTTGGAAGCGGCCGGGGGCCCGCGGCCAGCTGTTGACTCAGTGGCCAACATGGCGGCTCCACAGCGACATGAATGATGCTCTTGTCACGTAAAAAGACTTGCACCTCTGTGGGACCGAAAGAACCCGCACAGTCCTTGCGTTCCCAGGTGAACTCCGCCCGCCCCAGGAGAACCCTCTACCACCGCTGGGCGCCGGTCCGTTGCAATGACCTACCGGGAGAGGAGGCGGCCTCAGAGAACAAGCTTGTTCCTGTTGTCTCGCTCTCTCTGACCGTCACCTTCCTGCTGATTGATTTCATTTTTACTTGTAGATGTGTGCTGTGACGCAGTGGTTTAGCGCTTCCGCCCCACGGTAAGAAGGTCCCCGGTTCAATTCCAAAAGGTGGCCTTTCTGTCTCGAGTTTGTATGTTCGAAGTGTGACTGTGTGGGTTTCCTCCAACTGTCCAAAAATCTGCGATTGTTCATTGGAGACCCTAAATTGCCCCAAAATGTGAATGAGAGTTAATGTTGTATGTCCCTCCATAAAGCAGTGCCAGTGGACTGGCAGGGATGTAACCCCCCCCCCCCCCCCCCCCCCCCCCCCCCCCCCCCGCCGGGGGCCGCCGGCCCCCCCCCCCCCCCCCCGGGAGGCCGGAGGAGAAA